>REGL01000609.1:105803-172400 GCA_004194395.1 Aurelia aurita complex sp. Pacific | reverse complement strand
TTTTTTTTTTTTTTTTTTTTTTTTTTTTTTTTTTTTTTTTTGTCATCAAATTTCTAAATCGCAAGTGACAGTCGTTTGCTTGCTACCATAATATGGACATATATCCTTAAACGATGAATTTCTTGAAAATTAGTTCATGTTTCGTCAAAAAGTTTAGAAATTACAGTTGTTTTGAATTGTTTTCAAAATTTTCTTGAATCTTTAAAAGAGAAGGAAAAAATCTAATTCTGAGAATATTCGAGATTTCAGGCAAGTTCCACGGTAGAATTAAGGCTAAATAGTTTAAGTCTTTTTGGAACTAGTAAGTTCAAAGAAATAGTTCACAGAATTTTACACCAACCTTTTTACAGATTTGGAACATATATTGATGAAAGCAAAAAGTACTTACCTCTGAAAATCTATTAGCCTCCATCTGAAGACCAGCTCTAAACTCGTCTTCAAGCAACGCATAATCTCTGTTCCTGGCTTCCAGTCTATGAGATTGAAGAAAAGAGTTTCATAAAAGGCATATCAACGATACAAAATGTTGCTTTTAAAAACCTAAATTTCACCCATATTCAATTCTAAACTTTCAAAACACTGTCGAATGAGTATAAAACCCACCCTTCTTCAGGGGGGGAGGGAATTAGAAGGAAAAATCTGACGTCAACTAGGTTAACTCTGGAAATTAAGTTTAAAGTGAATAACCTGAGTTAAAAGGTGAGATCTCGTAGGTTAATAAATAGCCTTATTGTATTTGATAATCCAGCACGCGGTGAAATAAAGCAAAGCCAAAGAAAACGCCATAAAGCTTAGGTCATTCACTTTAAATCAGCGCTGTTCCGTAGAAAGCAGTTTGTGAGGCTGTAACACAAATATCTTTACATGCGATCTACAGTACAGTACAGAAATTATAGAAACTACAGTACAGTACCGTACGTCATTAAAACCAATGTTAACTACAATACTCACGAGAAAGGAAATTGGAGGAAAGAAGGGAAAAGAGTTCACGAAAGGAGGGACGAGAAACAGAGCGCTTTGCTAGTGAAAGTATGAGCTTGAGTCCCTTCAAAAATTAATTTAGCTTTGAATTGACATTTAAATTTGTTTGAGAAGTATTTCGCTTTATCTCGAATATTTTGCCATGAAAAAATATGGAAAAAAGTTCAATCAAGTATCATACCTTTCATTATATTGGTGTATGAGTTGAGAATATCTGCCCTCCTGTTTCGCCATTTCTTTTTCGATTTCACTTTTGAATTCTCTACCATCTAGTTTAATCATCCCTGCCAGAGTGACTCTGAAACAGAATGCAGTTGGCAATATACCGGCTAGGGTGGGCCAAAAAGAACTTCACATGTCTCAAAATTGATTATGCGGAGAAAATTTGAGGTAGATAGTATCTGAATAAATCAACGTTTGGTTGATAGATGAAAGGAAAGGCTAAAGTACGTTTTGTGATCTTTTTTCTATCTTTCTGATCATTGTCAATATAAGAAAAGTTGGATTTATGAAAATTACTTCATATCGAAATGCACGAAAAGGGATAAGCGTTCATTTCATCTTCCTCAAGGCTAAAGAAGTAATTTTTACGAATGTATCAGATCATATAGGTCATTGCTTTTGCGAAAATTTGATTCTTAGCTCTTGAGGGGGATGAAATATTCTTGAATGACTGAATGAGGAGATTGTTTATAATTTTGATCGAGAGTTTTAGGCCTCTTTTCACGCATGTCGAAGTTACGGAATATTTGTAAATTAAATTCTACCTATATCTGCAATGCTCAGGAAAGCGGAGGAATAATAACAAAAGTACTTAAGCCTTTCCGGTATCAAACAAATTTTGATTGATTCCAATACATATCAACATAGGGCTCAAATCTTTAAAAAGGCCGGTGTAAAATGCTATCACAGTTTTCTTTGAAATAAATGCCGTGGAAGGAACTTGGGTTTTTGCTGTAAATCTGCCATGGAAATTTATTGATATCTTGATTAATCTCAAAATGGTGGCATTTATCAAATTTGAGGCTTTGATGTCGTCATATTTCTAAATCCTAACTCAGAAAAAGCTACAGATTTTTGTTTGCCACAATATTGTAGACTTTCATGAACTATGGTTTGCTACAAGGTTATATCGATTTTTCTCATTGGTTTAGGATTTATGATGATTTAAATGTTTTCAAAACTTTCCCAGGAATTTTCTCAAAAATAATTAAATTGCCGCCATTCTGACAAAAATCAAGATATCAAAAAATTTCTACGGCAGATTTACAGCAAAGTATTCAAGCCATTCAATTAAAAGGAAAATTTCATCGAATTTTACACCCACCTTTTTAAAGATTTGATAGATGTGAGCCCTATGTTGCCCTATGCTGTATATATCAAGTATTCTTCGCTTGTATAACGAATTTTCAAATATATGCGAAGTTCTTTTTGGTCCAGCCGGTAGGTGTAGCAATTTTAAAATGAATTGCAGAATTGAATTGTTTTGAAAATTTGAATCAAAATTAGATGATTTTTCAAAAAGTGCAAAGTTTTTTCGATTCACCTGTTCAAAACTCCAAACAAACTAAGGAAATAATAAGAGCTCACTTGTGATCCTGTTCTCGATTTGCCAATAGCTCTTGTAATTGGAAAACTTTATCTTTAAAATTTTTAACATTGCCTTGAAGTAATTCTGCTTCTCTGATTGATGCTGCTGCCTTGAACTGTGCTTCTTGAAGTTGCTTATCCTTAAGAAATAAATAATTGAACATATTAAAAATATGACACACACTTCAGTCCTTGGGTACATGAACATCAAAGAACTCTTGAGGAATTCTTAAAAAAGGTTCAATACAGAAACAGAACAGGACAAACAGATACACTTCAGAGCAAAACGATAATAGACCATTTTTGACATTTAGAAAAGGGCCTGGGGAGAGCAAAATTTCTCTGGTAAATGGCTGCCACAGTTCAATTTATCGTTGGCAATCGTTGGTGAAAAGTCCTGTGGCAGCCATTTACCAGAAAAATATTGCTCTCTCCAGATCCTTTTTCTAAATGTCAAAATGGTCTATTCCATTTAGATTTAGGCCATGGGCTTACCTATGTGATCAATCGATACCGGCAGTAGAATGCTCTCAACAAAGCTGGCAAACTGCGACAACATAACAAACAGCCCAAAGCAGCAAAGTGTTTAGCTCTTCTTCTTATTCTAATACATACCTTTAAAGCTTGAACTTTTAAGCGTTCTCTTTCTGCGTTTCTTGAGGTTTCTTCTAATGATTCAATTATTCTTTTCGCACCTTCTTCGTTATTACGTAACATTTCTAACTGCTTGGACATTTCTTTATATTTCACCTTGGATAAAACAGAGACATTTTTAACAAAAGGGAATATGAACTTTTCTGGGGGCAAAACACATTTCAGTTAAATCGGCTGACTTGAAAATGAAGAAGTGAACGACCCATTTGTGCATGATTATGATTGGTGCATGTTTCGAGTCACAAGGTCAGAACGAAAATAACATGATAGAATGCGAGGCCAGGACCTTTCAAACGAAACAGGACTGTGGCTAGGGCTATTAAGCCTCAAAGTGTAAGAAAAGCCAGAATCTTGTCTAATAAAAATGACAAATAGGCTTTAACACGTGTACACATCTTTCTGGCTCAGCTGGTACAACAAAGCTATATCTATGTCTGTCTGACCGTGTCAAAGCATCATTTTTACCTCATTTTCCTTTAGCGCTTTTTCATAGTTAATTCTAGCCTCTTTTTCTGAGGTGAGACTATTTTTCAATCTTGTGCTGGTTGTAATTGCAGCCTCTGCTATCTTTCTTTCCTCTGACACTAAAAAAGAAACAACGAGATGAAAGATACATTATGGACAAAATGCAGCGCTCACAAATAGCATTAGAAAGCAAGCATTGAGCTTCAGATTTTTAACTTTCAATATCCTTATGCTATCTATAACAATGATTCTCTCCATATCTTTCCTCGATNGAAAATGAAGAAGTGAACGACCCATTTGTGCATGATTATGATTGGTGCATGTTTCGAGTCACAAGGTCAGAACGAAAATAACATGATAGAATGCGAGGCCAGGACCTTTCAAACGAAACAGGACTGTGGCTAGGGCTATTAAGCCTCAAAGTGTAAGAAAAGCCAGAATCTTGTCTAATAAAAATGACAAATAGGCTTTAACACGTGTACACATCTTTCTGGCTCAGCTGGTACAACAAAGCTATATCTATGTCTGTCTGACCGTGTCAAAGCATCATTTTTACCTCATTTTCCTTTAGCGCTTTTTCATAGTTAATTCTAGCCTCTTTTTCTGAGGTGAGACTATTTTTCAATCTTGTGCTGGTTGTAATTGCAGCCTCTGCTATCTTTCTTTCCTCTGACACTAAAAAAGAAACAACGAGATGAAAGATACATTATGGACAAAATGCAGCGCTCACAAATAGCATTAGAAAGCAAGCATTGAGCTTCAGATTTTTAACTTTCAATATCCTTATGCTATCTATAACAATGATTCTCTCCATATCTTTCCTCGATGCGCTACATGATCTTATGAGCCAGAAACAATCAAACAACACATTGAGTAAAGTATCCTGCTATATGCTCTATCTATTCTGTTTATACAAGCTTGAATCAAATGTATTCATGAAAAGATTGCCTTGGCCTAATTACAAGAAATTTCAAATCTGAAACATATGAAGACTTAAAGGCAATCTGTCATGCATTTGATTGGGTGATAATGACAATACAAAGAATAGGAAATTTGAATGGCTGCTGATCCTACTGGCTTTCTACGACCATAGAAAGTGATAACGGTCAGCTCTCCTACATTCTAAATTCACAGATTCACAAAGAGATCCATCGTGTTGAGCTCTGACTTTATTGCAGCCAATCAGATACACGACTGACTGCCTTTAAAGACAGATTCTCGCTTTTTTAAATATGATTCGGTTATTTCAAATGATTGGTGAGTACGCTACACTTTCTATTGTTTACACTTCATCAACACGCACGTGTAGGAACGTTTTCAGACACGGCTGGTCGCACATCCTTCCGCTACTTAAGAATGACTGATCTATTAATTTGAAAGGAGATTTCTTGTGAAAAAGGAAAGGGAAATTTCATCAGGAAGGAATGTTTACATTTTTCTTGCATTTCTTTGACAGTGATGACTAATTTTCTCGCTGCTTGCTCAGCCTTCCACCTTCTCTCGCGTTCTTCGTTGAGTTCTTTAATCATCATCTGAAATAATGTTTGTTATCGTGACTATAAATATCATCGTACTGGGATCCTAACAAAATTGTGCCAAAATATGTGCGGTTGCTGTGGAGGGAGGATCTCTCAAACTCGTCCCCAGGGCCTATAGTCATATTGGGACGGAGACGAAAAGGCCCTGGGGACGAGGTTGGAGGATCTCTAACTGTAACTGTCTCGTTTTTAATACAGTTGCATTGGATGGGCTTCAACTTAGAGTATGACACATTGTTTCAGTCAATCAGACAAATAGTTGCTTATTCATGGCACAAGAAAGTCAAAATCAGGGGTTGCTGTAAAAACAGCAGTTCCTTCCCTTTGCTCTCTAGCAATGTTGGAAATCATGCAAGTAAAGTAAAAAAATTCGAGCGCTGTAACTGAAGTTTGCTAAATTCTAAAAATGGTAAATAATGTTGTATACAAAGAGCAATACACTATTAATCCTTGAAAAATGTCAAACAAAATGTGTTATTTGAAACAGAATTTGATAAAATCACAAAAGCTCCGTTACTTACGAGAGCTGCTTCGTCATCTTTAGGATCCCGCACCTTTCTCGCGGCAGGCTGTGATTCCGCAGAAATACTTGTTGCCATTACGTTCATTGCTTTACCTGAAGTAAGATGTACGTTGTCTTAAGATATGTTCATGTACCTAAACCATCACAATGCTCTATATAACTCAAGCATGTGAATAAAAAGGTTTTTAATCAAAATAGTACTCACCCTACAGTAAAAACCCGCATATAAGAACCTTTCATTTTGAAATCACCCTGTTTAGGTTCTTATGCATATGATACTATTCTTGAAAACAGGATGTAAGGTTCTTAAATAGGTTCTTATCAAAAGAATTTATTACAAATCTTCAGGAATTTAGGCCAAATATAAGAAAACAAGGTTTTCACATACTCACTATCATGACACAATTTTAAACGGGACAATATACACACAAGGAATTTTTTACATATGCTTTGTATCTACTTAAGTATTTGGCTGAATTTCTTGAAACATTTTACCATATATTACCAGCCAGTAGTTTACATTTAACCTTTTTAAAGATAAGAACCTTCCTTGAATTTAAGGATGAATAGGTTCTTCTTTAAGGGGGTGAAATTAGAACAGTTTAGCCCTCATGTTCTTATAAGTGGGTGGTTCTTATGTGCGGGTTTTACTGTATAACAGGAACGGTGTGTATCAAATGTGTTTCCTTGACCTTGACAAAAGTGCCAAAGTTCCCTATTTTTGGGAAATGTTATATGCTTCCTATCACAGAAACGGTATATTAACGGCAATATTTGCGATAATGTCTAAATTTACCCATCCAAACACTTAAATTGTTTCGATCGCAGACATTTCCTGTGGTATGTAATTTGAGACAGAGATTTAGTTTTAATCTCTATGTCCAAATGGACTCGGGGTAGTCATAGCCTTTTGCTCCTCGGGGTATCGTGCCAGTAGTATTGTATAGTTGTATAGTAATTTAGTAAAGTAGTGTAGCTTGTAACTTTATCTTGTAATTTCTTAGTGGATATAAAAAAACAGAAACGGTGTACCAAATTTGTATACATCGTTCCCGTTACTGTATGACCAGTACATTGTTCCTCAACCTTGACAAAAAATAAATTCTTCAGATTTGATAAGATTGCTTGACAAGGACTCACCTCTAACTAATGGCATCGCCTCCTGACTTCTTCCCATTCCTTTGCTTTGGAACCCTTTACTGTTTTGTACCTTTTTATTCTTTATTCGCTGTTGTCTTATTGGCTCTGGTATCCTCCCTTTCGATTCTGTCGAGGTTGTCGTTGTTCTATCTTTTTCTGGAATCATCTAGAATTCAAGAGAACAGTCTATAACTTTCACAACTTAGCACAAAGTCAAGAAATTCTTTATATCTTAGACAAAACGTTAAAAATCGTGATTAATAGCTATTGGCTAAATATCTATAAATGTCAGAAATTGCAGGAAAAGAAGAAAAGGGAGAAAGAGTATTTAAACAATGCACATGTACGTATTTGAATTTTAATCACTCATAGAGCACACCGGAATTCCTCTTTATTCTTCCTCCACATATGTCTTCTTCTTCTTCTTCTTCTTCAGGTGCCATGCCGTATGGCTTGGGCGATCATGGACCTCCATTGCTCTCTATCTCGGCAACTGTGAATCACTTCGCAGCTCCTGTCTAGTTGTAACCAACCTCTGATGTTGTCAAGCTGTTTTATTCTTTGTCTCCCTCTGTCCCTAGTGCCTTCAATTCTTCCTGTTGTGATCAATTCTTCTATGTTTCCTTCTCTAACTATATGTCCCAAAAACTTCATTTGTTGTTCTTTGATTCCGTTCAGTAACTCTTTCTTTGTGCCCACTGACCTCAGCACTTCATCGTTACCACATATGTACCAGGTGAATAAAAAAAACAAACCCGGCGTTTGATACGCTACTGCTCCCTGAATATACAAGCAATGATATTTTGCAATATCTATTTGAATAGCTAACATGCTCAATAACTTCTAGAATTTTTCCTGGCTGAAATCGGATTTTCTAAAGGGATTTACAAGGGATTTTCTAGAAAATGTCCCTTCGAGAAACCTTGAAAAAAGTGCTAAAATCATGAGCAAGTTTTCCTAATGTGTTTACCTTACAACAATGACTTGAGAGAGCGCTTTAGCAGTGGGGAAATGAAAAAGTCTTCTCCTAGTATGAATAACTTATTCAGGGGAGTTCCATTCTCCCAAGAGGACAGAATGCATGAATGCATGTGAGTCTCATTATTGCTAGGAAGGAAAACAAAGGGAAATTTTGTTGGTCGTTTTCGTTCGGTTTTGCAGGTTTTCGAAAGGGGTTTTCTGTAGAAAATTTCTTATATCGACGGGAAGGAATGGCCGATTAAAGCCGGGTAAATTACTGAACCTGATTGGACATATCGGGAATAAAACCAGACAGTTTTCAATATTATTGCTTTGATATTGAGGGAGCAGCATTTTTTCAAACGCCAGGTCTATTGACTCACCCGGTACCCACGAAACGATACAATTAGAGGAATTCATAAATAGTATCTATTTTACCAGTGAACAAATAAATCCATCTATCACCTAATCATAACCATGCACAACTAACACTGCAGAACAAAATTTCATTTAGTTCTGTTTAAAGTCACACTCTGATGACGACACAAGTCAGAAAGGCCTCAGAGTGCTAAATCTTCTCGTTTTTCTGCATCCGAATCTTTTTACAATTTCTTATCAAGTACCTCACCTACCAAAGTTTTTTCATGATAAATGACAAGATTCCCTTTGTCTCCAAATTAATTAGTTTGTTGAGCCACAGTCAATGAATCCTTGGGAATATAACAAAGGAAAACTAAATTTCAGGAGTTTGCTTGCTTCATTATACTTGTGTGTTGAGCTGCACAAAATACCCCTGCATGCCTCCTTGGGAGATAAGATGTCTGCCACACTAAATAATGAGTAATTTACCTGTTTTTGCATTTGTATTTTTACTAAAGAGTCAATCTGTTTTTCAAGCAATCCAAGTCGCTCTGTTACTTGATGTGTCTCTGATTCTTTTTCACTACCATAGACTTCTTCTCTTGTTGTTTTTGCAAATCTGTCTTGTCTGTGTGTTCGAAACCTTTCCAGTACTTCGTCAATTTTTGGTGTTGTAAAATCTAACGAAGAATCTGATGCCTACAAAGGATATGAGAATGTAGTGAAAATCTAAATAGTGTACGTTGTGATCATATTCAGGGAAAAAATCGAGTAAACATGACTTTTCAAGCCTTGTCTTCATATTGCAAGAATTCTAAGCAAAGCCACAGGGATGTTCATCCTTACCAGCTGCCCTGTTTGCAAAGCAAAAAACATTCACTTCCTGTCAACTAAAATTGACATTACACCTTTTCTACTCATCTAGCTGCCCCCAATGCTAGGGGATTCAAGGTAAGAGCAGGAACCCATGAGCCTTTCTCTGAATGTCTTCCATCATCAGATGGTCACATAAATGGTGTTTAGTTAACACAAGGTTCACAGCATATTTAGGTAACACAAGGCTATACACTCATTATGAAGATTTTTTATAAGATAACCAACCATACAGTACCTCTGTATTTGATGTAGGTGGATTTGATTCAACAAGCCATTGCAGATATTCATCTAGACCTGAAAAACAAAGTTCAACAGTATTCATGAAAGAGATAATACCACAGAGGAAAGTTTATCTAAAAAATACTTTAAACAAGATTAGGCACATGAGGTTTCATTCTCAAAACTTTGCGTTTCAATCATTCTAATATTTGTATGCTCCTCATCTGATTTTTGGCTGCAGTACAAATTTTCGTTCACACCGTATTTTGATCTTCTGCACATATTTTGCTATGTGTTATATCTCGTTCTTTCCTACCCTGACCACCCCTCTGGGCAGGCTGGGGGTCAAAAAAATTTATTGCATAAATGCCCGGGGGCTGGGCAAATTTCATGTGACCAATGTCCAGGGGCCAGGCACTGAGAAAATGCCATATTCCCAGTTACTGTATGTTGAGCAAAAGCTCTATTCTTGTCAAATGCTACCCAAGTGCCCAGGGGCCGGAGAAAATGTACAGCTAAATGCCCCGGAGCCAGGAGTATTTTTGAGCAAATGCCCTGGGCTGTCCCAGGGGATGGTCAGGGTAGGAATTGAACGAAACATTACACCCAGCATAAATAACTAAACAAGCCTTTACCTGGATGAAAAGATTCCAGTTGATCAGATGTCACAATATTTCCATGTCTATCTTTTCCATCTAAAACTTTCAACTTTGGAAGCTGTGCAAAAACATTTGGGAGATAAGCAGGAACATTGCAAATTGGGTTCCCATCATCATTTTTCTTGAGAGTGAGCACTTCTACTTTTCCACAGTTTGCAAGACATCCAATAGCATGGCTCAGTGATGTAATTCGGTTGCCATGGAGTTCAATAAATTTGAGATTATGAGTGTTTGGTTTGACGTCTTTGAATCCGGTCAGATCATGAATTACATTGTAGGATACATCTAGCTTTTCAAGTCTCCTGAATCAAATTTTAAAAATGATATTGAACAATCAAGTTTTAGAAAATTGGAAGATGCTTTGGCTGGTCCATAACGAGAATAAAAATGGACTACACATCAAACTCATCATATTGAGGAATTGGTTACATGCCCAGGAATTTATTACAATGTTTTTCTGTACTGTTTATCATTCCTAGCAAACAATCTTATTGTAATAGACCTTTTAGCTATTCTGAAAGGAAGCAGAATCGAACAACATTTTGCTACATTTTGTAGAATTTTCGAATGTGTACAATAGTGATAGAAGCTCAAAAGTCACTAGATCGAACGTCGGGTATCAAAATGTATAAAAACAACCCTCGATCCAGGTTCTTTTGTAGAATAGCTAAAAGGTCTCTTAGTTCTAAATTTTGAGGTACACACCTGAGGCTTAAGACCCATTTCCACCCATAGTGAAATCAAGGGGGTTTCTGTTATGTTCATATGGTGGAAAGGGCCTTGACTTTTGGTGTATATGGAGGCCAAAAGCTCTAAATCTTGTAAAACATAAGCTGTCAGGCAAAATATAAGCAATGGATTATCTCTCAGTGTATGGAAAATATACCCGGTGGACGCATATGGTGGGCAGTTCTTCCTTGATTCCACTGTGGATTTTCACTTCCTTTGAATTTTGCATCCAAATTTAATAGTTCATCGTTCAGATACTAACATTTGGAAATTGTATCCAAATTTTACATGTTTGGAAGTTTCATTTTAATTTTAATTTCAGACAAAAAGCCAATAAGAATAATGTGTTCAACAACACGAAAAAGCCCACAACCATTTTTCATTTGTCTCAAACCCTATGAATAGATTCACATGATCTCATTGGATAATCTAACAATAAGGAAGCATGGTAAGGAAATATATTTTGGTAGTCTTTTGTTCTTTGGTTGGTGTATTGTGCATTTGAAAAATCAAAATAAAAAGATTTGGTTTGCAGAAAACAAACTTTCCAGTATGATCTATGGTAACATATTGACTAAAACATTCATTATACCTCAGCACCCCTAATCCTGAAACGACTTCGATTTGGTTGCAAGATAAATTCAGCACTTTCAAATTTGCTAAATATTCCAGTCCTTCGATGCGGTCTATTTCATTTGATGATAAATCAAGTAGTTGCAAATTAGCTAAGCTTTCAAAATTCTCTATCTTCTTGATCTTATTGCAATGAAGGTTGAGTTGAACCAGGTCTTGAGGAAATGATAGTTTTCTCAGGTTTTCAATGTGATGATCGATCAGCGAAAGGGTCTGGCCTAAACCAATAATTTTGTCTTCTTCTTCATGCTTTCGAGTGCGGATGCTTTTCATTCTGTACTGCTAAACATCTCTTTAAAGGATAGAAATAATGGTGAAATGTTCTTTGCTTTTGCAGCTTTGGATTTTTAATGAAAACAACAATTCTTCTGCTATCTTCTGCAGCGAGACTTCCTCTCTAAAATTTGTGAAACAAAAAAACCGCCAAACTCTCAGCCTCTTTATCAAATGACTCGGTCAAAATGAAAAAGGAGGCTGCAAAAAAGGAAGAATGCGGAACGGAAACAAAGGCAAAGACTTGATCGATTCTATCCATCTTTGAGGAAAGAGGTGTTTGGGTTTTACGATTACGTGATTCCATCCGTAATTTGGTCCTGCTTCCCAATTTCGCTATAAAATTGCATGATTCTTCGATTTAGCATAGTCTCAGTGAGGGGTTTGACCACTCTATTCTGTGGTTTGATCAAGAACATGTGATTTAGTTTGTCGTTGTTTCTTCATGTCCATGACTAAAATCTTTTTATTTGGCGTGAAAGGTTAGTTGGAAAGTTGTTAATCTAAATCTAAATATGAGAATTTCTTCCTCAATGCGAGCCATTTATAGCGTTTTTCCACCCATTCAATTGTTGGATTTTCTTGAAATTTTAATTCTTAATGATGTTATAAAACAGGCAATCTAAATGATACAACGCAAAACTTTAAACTCTTTTCAAGACAGACTTGGTTTAAAAGAAATTCAATAGAGCTCACCTGTGCAAGCTGTGTGATTGGTTCACTTTCCTAAAACAACCATAAAATTTAATCGGCAACTTGTTTTTTCCATTTTCCCGTTTATTTTGGATCCGATAGGTTTCTTTGGGATCAGCTTCCAGGATCGAAACGTTGATTCAGCGCAAGGTGTCCAAAAATTAGCAGAGAATAAAAGCAAGAAATTAGTTGTCTCTTTGTGTCAGTGCAATATCTTATTTTACTAACTTTGTGATACAATACTTGAACTCTACCCCTTAAATGTGCTGTGCTTTTCATAACCTACATTTCGCCATTATTTAAGCGTCAAAAGCAAAAGACATTTTAGACAATGATCAGACTCTGTCTAAGTCTATCAATAAAAGTTTATTTCTAGAGAAGAGTCCAAGTATTCTTAAAGCGACACAATCGTACATCCTTTTGTGTCCGAAAATCTCAACGAGACTCCTCATGCAAAATTTAGAGGCTTTACACATTCCGAAAATGTATTTACTTTTTCTTATGACTTCTAGAAGCAACGGTAAACATCAAACGAATAGGAAAAATGAAGTTTTTTATTTTATACCCACACTTTTTAAATGAATGGCCCTGAATGTGCTCAGAAAGTTATGGAACAATTTTGGCGTTGTGAGTCTCTTTTCTTAATTCTGGGTCAATCAATTTTCGGCAATTATGTTTGTTTAACACAGAAAGAAAGTAGCAATAATTATTTAATAATAATGACATGCTATGCCTTGGTTTCTCACTGACTCGTATAATTTACTTCATCTGTCACTCTGCAACATTCCCCCTTTAAAGAAACATTATATCCACTTGTAGTTAGTGCTTCTTGCAAATCCATTTGAAAGATGCACTTTGGTTTAGATTCGTTACGGTTTTCACAGCAATCCAACAACACTGACAGCAATATGACCTCGAGCCTGCAAAGAAGGTAAACAAGATACCATGAGAATCTGCATCTGCAGTGGGACTTACAAATTAATGCCCACAATTTCCAAAAAGAAAACAAACAATCAAAACAATGAAAACAAAAACAAACAAATCAAATGATATGAAAAGAAGTATCTAAATCAGTGACACACATTAAAAGCATTGACCACTAATTCTAAACTGATCGAGGAACACCAACAGATTTTTCAAGAAAATCTTAGTTTATGAAAGATCCACAATATGGTAATAAGCAAAAGCCTGTTACATTTGTGAGCTATGATTTAGCAATTTGATGATGTCACAGCTTCAAAACCAGCAGAGGCATAAACAACCGAAACAATGATGTATTTGGAATGATGATGATTTAAAAAATGCTCTTTCTGGAATTAAGACTCAAATTACCTGCAAGTCTGCTGCAGATGAAAATTGGGAATGAGTGTATTTTTTAAATTATCAAAGTTTGTATCAAATGAGGAAGACTTGTGCGAAAATTACAGCAAAAACAAAGCACACACAGTAAACTGAAAAACTCTCAGATAAGACATACCTGCTCTTGGTATCATATTTGACTTTAATTTGCTAAAATCTGGATAATTGTTACGAAAAAAGAGGTAATCACAACTTTTGTGCCATTCAAAATTATCAAATGAAACTACTGTGTTGTCACATGATGTGCAATGCAGCCTGTCACATATCCTAGAATAAAACAGTAAACAAACAATTAGGATATGAACAGCCTTGATATTTAGATCTTTCTTCAAATAAGACTGTCTGGAGCTTGGATTTCTACATATCTTGCAAGAAAAAATGCACCTTCAGTTCAAGTGAACAATCAAGGTCGGACCTTAAAAGAGATAAAACTGTGGCATGAAACATAATTCATTGGAATTATTTGAACACAATTTCATCATTGTTTGAACACAATTTCACTGGAATATTTTAGCAAATTTGAAAGTGCTGAACTTATCTAGCAACCAAATTGAAGTCGTTTCAGGATTAGGGGTGCTGAGGTATAATGAATGTTCTTTCTAGTCAATATGTTACCATGGACCATTCTGGAAAGTTTGTTTTCTGCAAACCAAATATTTTTATTTTGAGTTTCAAATGCACAATACACTATCTATCCAAAGAACAAAAGACTACAGAAATATATTTCCTTACGATGATCATGTGAATCTATTCATAGGGTTTGTGGGCTTTTTGTGTTGTTGGATGCAGTATTCTAATTGGGCTTCTTTGTATATGACGTTTGGTCTGAAATTCAAAATCCAACAGCACATCCAAAACACTTGTCTGGACAGTCATAGCCTTGCACTCAGTGGTTTGCTGGTCTGACTGCTCTTTGAAAATTTTTGTACAGTAGAAGATGCCTATGCAACTAACTTAAGATTAGATCAATTTGTGTCTGAAAGTATGTATGTTAGATGATTGTGCTAATGTTTCTTCCACAATTAATTATTTGCTGCTTAAATCTCAATAAAAACGAATGCTGAATTTTAGCACACCATTCTTGAAAATCTCCATGAAATGAACATCAATTTTCAACCAAGCACAGCTCATCAACCTGTGGATAAAAATCTATCCTGTGGATTGAAAATCACAGCACATAAACCAATCATTAGTCATCCAGAAAAGCAGAATAATTTTTTACCTTGTTGAATTTACTTTACTTGATGGTTTCGTTCCTGATATGAATATAGGATAGCATTTAATTCCACCAAAATCATTTCTAATAACTGAAGTTTTCTTTGGCTAGAAAAAAGAAGGAGAGATTGCGGAGACTTAAAGTGTATTCCTGTCTTTTTTCTCTTTTGGAACTTTATTGTGTCACAATTTTAGGGAAAAGTATCAAATATATGGGTCTCTTCCTATCAATAAACATGCTTTTACCAAACAACGGGGACATCCAATGAAATGGAGTCCAGGGGTGAAGCCCTGCNGCAACTAACTTAAGATTAGATCAATTTGTGTCTGAAAGTATGTATGTTAGATGATTGTGCTAATGTTTCTTCCACAATTAATTATTTGCTGCTTAAATCTCAATAAAAACGAATGCTGAATTTTAGCACACCATTCTTGAAAATCTCCATGAAATGAACATCAATTTTCAACCAAGCACAGCTCATCAACCTGTGGATAAAAATCTATCCTGTGGATTGAAAATCACAGCACATAAACCAATCATTAGTCATCCAGAAAAGCAGAATAATTTTTTACCTTGTTGAATTTACTTTACTTGATGGTTTCGTTCCTGATATGAATATAGGATAGCATTTAATTCCACCAAAATCATTTCTAATAACTGAAGTTTTCTTTGGCTAGAAAAAAGAAGGAGAGATTGCGGAGACTTAAAGTGTATTCCTGTCTTTTTTCTCTTTTGGAACTTTATTGTGTCACAATTTTAGGGAAAAGTATCAAATATATGGGTCTCTTCCTATCAATAAACATGCTTTTACCAAACAACGGGGACATCCAATGAAATGGAGTCCAGGGGTGAAGCCCTGCCTACTCATCCTCAGGAAATACCCATTTTTTGTCATCAAAATGTAAATTTTATTGGAGAACTGATCATGGAGGAAAATGAGGAGAATAATACCCCACTACCCCAATGATGTCAGCCCAACCCCAACTGTATCATCACATATCAATATACTGTAACATCTAAAGTGTACCTTGTCTAATTCAAGGTCTAAATCATCATCATCTAGAATATCATTGACTGCATCTGAAAGTTCATTCTCCAATTTTGATCTGGCAGATACACTGTTGATGAAAGAAAATTTGGATTGAAGTAGATATGCAAATGATAAAAAAAGACATTTTAATTCTCTCCTGTAAGAACATTCAGGGCAATCATAGACATAGAATACCAGTTTGCAAAGTGTGGCAGCTGCATGCACGAGTTTTTTTCAAAAATCAATTACTGTATGACAAAGATATTATTGTTTGTGTTCCTACTTCTGACTGCTGAAGTTTAAAGACGTAGTGGGCCTTTCCTTCTATGCAGGGGAAGGTTAAAGAGTTCACTTATTTCACTTATTTTGTTCATTTTCAGGCCAAAACATAGACAAGAAATAATAAATTCGTCAAACAAAGCATTTTAGTTTTTAGGCCCTCTTTTTGCCATCACATATCAGATCAGTCTTGGAAGAGATGTTGTTTGGCCTAAAACATACATACCCAGATGTTTTTGTCTTTCCACTGCTACTTGAAATGCCTGTTTTACTTGACTTCTTTAGAGCTTGCTTCTTCGGTTCAGTTTCACAAAATTTGGATTCAACTTCGTCTAACAAATCATCAATGTCGTCGGCCATTTTGATTAACAAATAAACAAAGATTGGTAACGAGGCGACAACATCATTCGGTATACCCTGCGGAGGAAACTTTTATTTGGGGGAAATGAACCAAAAAACCCCTTGCCCTTCCAAGCAAGTGTGCTCGTAGCCTACGCGTAGACCCATTAATGGGTCTACGCGTAGGCTAGTGTGCTCGAAAATGGAAGGGGTCTAACCAAACTTGGAAACATAATTTAAAGACCCATAGCCAACCGTGATCCTTTGCGGCCACAAAGTCGACTATCCTGTGATATGATCACAGGGAATCCACTGCTATTTGAGTAATCTTCGTAGCGGATTCCTTGTGATATGACAGTCGTTCCTGGCCTAAAAGCTCTGTTTGTTTTGCTCTTCATTCGCGCAAAGGATCATGGTTAGTAATGGGCCTTTAACTTTCAGGTATATCATTAATCTAGATCTTACTCTTCAATATCTATCGATCTATATATCTGCCTTTTCCCATTTGGAAAACTGATGAGCAAGACCTCATATTTTCATAAAACGGCATGTATTTCTTCAATGAATCCTTTTTCATCCATGTTTTCCCTGTTTCATTAACAAGCCAATCTTAAGAAATACGTAAACAAGAGGTTCTATTTTGATTTTTCACAAGCTCTTACACCTGTTTCAAAATTCTCGGAATCTGAATTCTTTCAAAATATTTATTGGCTGCACTCGGAGTAAGACAAAAAGAAAAAGATACAAGTTGATACATCTTACGCAATTTTCGCCTTCAATTTCTAAATAATTTTCCTTGACTTTTTAGTTTTTAATGTATTAACAATGCAGCAGTTCAGGAGAATTTAGAAATAACGAAGGAAGCAAGGATTTGATACAAAGTTGTTAGCAAACTCCGCATGTTTTCTTGCACATGTCACGAATCCATGAAACCCTGTTGCATTTGCTTCGGAAATATCGGCATTTCCACTTTTGGTCTTTGCAATCTGAAATCAATAGAAATGGAATTTCAGTCCAGATTCTGATTGTCAACTCAAAGATGCTACAAAAAGAGATATACCTTGGAAAATACTTTGCTCCTTGGCCTTTTTTAAGATTGGGTATTGCAATCAAATTCTGGTGCTTTATCAAACGGAACCGATGATATCTTTAGGGACATCTGGTAATGCAGGCGAATTAGCATATTAAGAAAATTTTACAATAAATAAAGAAGGAACAGAGATAGGAACGAATACATACCTGTTGGAGGTGGTTCAGGCCGCGGTCCGTGAGTCCTTGGCGGGACAGGTGGTCCACCAGTTGACGGATTTGTCACTCCACTTTCAATTTCACCAAGAGAGGGCACTCTTGCTACAAATTGGAAAAAGAAGGATGATAGAAACTTGCTTCAGGTAAAGATATACCAAGAAGGAAGGAAAGTTTGCCATTATTAACAATATTCATGTTCAAACGAATAATTCATTCAGCTTCACAAATCTAGCAGGGTGGGATAGTTCTGCTACGATGAAAGATGTTACAGAACAGAATCTTTTGGGTACTTTTAGACACGTTGAAGAGTACTGCCCGCCTTCCTTTCCATGACTCTCTTGGAAACCATTTTGAATATGAGTTAAGACTGTTACCCACACACACGAGGCTGTGATTAGGCCAGAAATTACCCCAATACATGCGAAGCTATTATGCAACAGATGTTATGACAGGTGAGCAAACTGAAATTATTACCTCCATAATTTTGTCGATGTACATGCTCTGCGAATCTACCCATGAAGTTTCCCCGAGGTGCATATCTCGCAACAACCACAACCATATTGCCTCTCTTTGCTACTCCAGCACCAAGTCTCGTACTTCCCTTCCAAATAAGTTGAGTGAAGTGACCGGTGCCTGATTGATATCCACCACGGTTGAAATTGTAATCCTTTATTTCATTGTACCTGTAAACACATAAACGTGAAACCCAAATTATTTCTTGGTTGTGAAACGCTTGATCGAGATTTTAGAGACGAAGATTCTGATACAGTGTTACTAGATTCTCCAGCAATCAGACATTTCACTCTGNCCCGAGTTGCATATCTCGCCACAACCCCAACCATATTGCCTCTCTTTGCTACTCCAGCACCAAGTCTCGTACTTCCCTTCCAAATAAGTTGAGTGAAGTGACCGGTGCCTGATTGATATCCACCACGGTTGAAATTGTAATCCTTTATTTCATTGTACCTGTAAACACATAAACGTGAAAACCAAATTATTTCTTGGTTGTGAAACGCTTGATCGAGATTTTAGGGACGAAGCTCCTGATACAGTGTTACTAGATTCTCCAGCAATCCAACATTTCACTCTGTCAATTTCGTTGATCATAGGTATCAACATTCGTTGAGAAAAAAGAAATTCGATTGCTGTCTGCCGCCTTTCCTCACTTTGAGTGCTTCTGGGCACATCTTTCTTTCAAGAAAAGGCTACGAACCATAGCATAATAAAAGTTCTGTGTCGCAGACATAAACTTACAAAGTAGAAAAAAATCAACAGGATCATTTTGCAATAACGAAGCCGATGAAGCTGAACTTCTTTTTATCTGTTTGCAAATAATGGCTCAATGAAACACCCGGACATCAAACATGAGATTATTGGTAAGTTGCTCTAAGTAACTAGTTTTTTTCTAGAAAATTTATTATAACTTTCACGAACACTCTCAATAGACAGATTCAGCTAACATTGCTTATAATGCCTATTTAATGTTTAACGCTGTTTATTTAGTAGTCCTTAATTAGCTCTAATTTCGCTATTTTTAATTTAGCATATTGAAATTAAAGTAATGCTGATTGTGATAATATTTGAAGGTATTGTGGCCTAGTGGTGTAATCCTCTGACTTTGCAGTCAGAACAGTCAGGCGGACAGGGTTCAATTCCAGGTAGAGCCCCACCACTTGAGCGTCATGACAAGTGGTCGCGGACTCGATTGGCGCTTTGCTACTTCTATGATTACAGCGTTTGGCGCTAAAAACCGATCTATACCCACTTCGGGTCAAGTGACAATACACTTGGGAAATCATTTCCGTAACTATTGATACAGTTACCAGCATCATGCTTTTCTTGGGAAAGTTCCCCAAGAGGACAGTCACGTGACCTGAAATGGCTGTAAACAGCATTAGCTGAAGTTGTCTTAAAATGAAATAAACAAAATTACATACCAAGACAAAGTTGCCTTTGCACAGCTAGCAGACTGTCCCCAAGCAGCATATAAATTTTCACCATAATTTCCTCTGGAATGTCTCAATCCTCCTTCACTTGCTAATTGTCTGGCATATTGTTCGGATCCACGTGCTAATTCATCATCCCATACCATTTGGCCAGTGTTTTGATGGAGTGCTCTTAGAACATTGTGTGCATGTAAGCAGAGATCTGCAATCGAAATAGTATTATATCATAAGCTCGTCATATATAACATACAAGACTTTCCAAAATGTCTTCCTTTTTCTTATTACTGTAAAAACATTCCTTATACCATTAGAGCAGTGTTTCGATGGAGTACTCTTAGAACTCAATGGAGTACTCTTGGAGTACTCTTGTGCATGTAAGCAGAGATCTGCAATCAAAATAGCACCCTTTGACAGACTCGTCTAAGCAGAGGTGGACTTGCAGGAAAATAACATGGGCTGCTGCTAGCAGAAAGGGGCCCACAATGGCTGTTTGCTGGTCTAATCTAAATTACGATGTTACAAAGAGTTTCAGCAAAATTGTTTATCCCATCCTTATTTCAATTCTGATTCCAATTTCACGGAGATAGATAGATAGTGTAATTTTGGAAGAATGTTATTCGATATTTTGGATCGATTTGCAGACGACTGCCAATCTGCAACTGCGTCAAAGACCGAGCTTAAGGGCACATATCTATTTTATGATGCGTCCGTCGAGAGACTGGAGTTGCCTATCAACAGATGAACCAAATAAGAAGCCAAGCTAAGCAAAAAACAAAACAAAAATTGACAAGGGAATGAAACAGCGAAAGGATCGAAATATAATGATCAGATTTCTAAAGAGATACATACTGTTTGTTCCTGGTTGAGGATTTGGTCCGGGTCCTTGAGTTGGTTCAGGTGGTGGTGGGTTGGGGCGGTTAGTTTGTGGCATTGGTGGCCCGTCAGTACGAGGCTTTACTGAACCATTTTCTAATTCACTCAATGAAGGGACTCTTGCTGTGAAAAAGCACATAAACAAATTACGAAATTAGCTCCTTACGTTTTTGCATTACGTTTATATTATCCTAAATAGTAGAGAAGTATCCTATGATTTGATATGATTCAGTATGGCAAAGATTTCTTCAATTTTGTCTCATACCATTTGGATATATTCATATTCATAGTAACAGTAACAGTAAAACTAAGTAATATTGTAAGTGCCATTTATAGTGGAGACTTGATGACCTTGCGTCTTTTCTGCTATGCTTGGCACAGTTGAATTGAAATTGTTGTAGTTCTTTTAGATTTGATAGAAAAAAATATATCTACCGGGTGCGCCAAAATAAACTATGCACGTTTGGCAAGCCACAATAAATCGTATACTGGATCGATTTTGAAGATTTATGTCTCATTCGTTAGCAGAAAGCCTGAATTAGATACTGGGATTTTTGCAAATTTTTTCATTTTCAGGTTTTAGAGCTAGAAGCGAGTTTCCTAAGATTTTTGTTTTCGAAAACACCGAAAACGATCAAAAAACATCGATCAAGTTTTCTAAAGAATCGACATGAATGGACAAAGAGAGAACTTTTTCGTGGTGATTTGCGATCTAAAAATCGACCAATTGTAATCTGCTGTACGAGAGTTTTTTTTTTTTTTTTTTTTTTTTTAGAGTTAATACTGAACCCCCAAATCCCCCTGAAAACATTTTCTCTTTGTTTATTCATGTTGGATCTTTTAAAATTTGATCGACGTTTTTTTTCGTTTTCAATATTTTCGAAAACGAACATTTAAGAAACTCGCTTCTAGCTCTAAAACCTGAAAACGGAAAAATTTGCAAAAAAATCCTAGAATCTAATTCAGGCTCTCTGCTAAATATTAAGTCATAAATCTTCAAAATCGGTCCAGTATTCAATTTATTGTGGCCTGCCAAACGTGCATAGTTTATTTTGGCGCACCCGGTACCGGGTGTCCCCAACAAAAGTACTCCCATTTGAAAAATCGCCAAAATTGGATCATCAAATTTGTTGAACAGTTTTCTTTTTGATCCCTTTGGTCAATGATGCAAATATATTTAAAGGTGATAAAATGTTTGTTTTCATTACTAAAAGAGGATGAAATATAACGCATTGAAAAACTTCATTCTGGCCTATACTCTTTAAGCATCATTGTTAAACTTGCCTCTAAGAGTCATTATATTGAAATTGTTCATTATCCTTTAACTCTTCAAATGATAGTTTGCGTTTCCTTATGGCATTCAAAACCAAACTAGAAGCTTAATATGCAAAAAGAAATTTCTCAGTAATCATTAGTGCTTTTTGCAGTATGTTTCAAAACCAGGTAGCACTAAACGGACTAAATTCACTAATTAAAAAGCAATTCAAAAGATGAGCTATGTTTGGGAAAAAAAATTTGGTCTTTGATCCACTTGCCAAAAAAAGAAATGTGAAGATCGGCCTTTTACTAAAATTCTGGTAATTGTTGAAACGGGAGTACTTTTTTTTCAGGACACCCGGTAGTATGAAATAAAAGAAAATTGATAAAAAATACAAAAATGCTGATCACTGTCCCATTCGATTTGATAAGCATTCCTTCGGGACTTTGCTTGTTAATGTGTCAGGCCTATGTGTTTCCATTTTTCCACCAAGAAGAATATATTGTGAACGTCTTTGCAAAATTAAAAAAGTATTTCATGTAACAAGCAACAATATTGTTTGAAGAAACGTTTGACAGGGGCCAACAGACAAACTTAAACGAGCCAAATTTCAAATAATTATCAAACAATCTTTTTTTCTTATCAATGTGGAAATGATTTTAGCTTAGAAAATAATTATCTGGTCTAAAGAAACAATCAACATTTCAATAAGATCAGCTATTTCGATTTGGATTGAGGGAAGAGAATAGAATGATCAAATTCTGCAAAAATATGACATCTACAGGTCTGAAATTAATTAAAGGAGACAAAATTTATAATCCTTACCGCCAGGTTTTTGCCTGTGAACATGTTCTCTAAATCTTCTCATGAAGTTTCCAGCTGGTGAATATCTTGCAACAACAACAACTTTGCTTCCCTTAGTTGCTATGCCAACACCGAGCCTTGTACTTCCTTTCCAAACGATTTGAGTAAAATGACCAGTGCCAGATTTGTATCCACCTCGGTTGAAGTCGTAGTCTTTGATTTCGCTGTACCTTCATGTTGAAACAAAATAGATTTCCAGTTTTCGGCAAATAATGGAAAACGTTTTCGTGTCAAGTACTAGGTTAGACTTATGACATGGAGTCTCTTGTTTCCCTGTGCTCTTTGACTTGATGATGGCAAGTCTAGTACCAGGTATGCCAAAGAATATAGGTTTGATAACTCCTCGAAGCCAAAGATTTTGGTAGTTAAAGGGGCTCCGTCACCAGACTGTAAACAAATCTGTAAACGCCGCACGTGTCTGTTATAGTTGTTGTTGTTGTATTACCTCGTGACGATGTTTTGACATACGGGACTTTTGTGAGGTTACTTGAGCTTAGACATGGCCGATATCAGGCGTGTACTTTTTGTGAGCTTTCTGCGGTATCTCACTAATATTTCTAGGCACGATAGACCACGTAACAGTGTCCTTCGTTCTCCATTGTTTTCTGCAGTTTGTTTGGTAGCTTCACCCAAGCCACCAAAAAGTGCTCGTTAAAAATCTGCTTATATCCAAGCAATCATAGGAGATATGAATGTTTGGTTTTTTCCTCTATGAAGTACATAGATTTATCTTCAAAATGACGCTTTCATTTTCGAAAAAACAACCTATAAAAAACTGCAAGATCACAGTTTCGCAGAAAGTTTGGAGACGGAGCCCCTTTAAGTATTGTAGGCACTGGTTTTGGCTCGAGCTTTAAAAGTTCTCAGATATTGTAGGAAATATACAACAGTTTAATTCATCTATCGAGCATTCAAATAAACCATACTTTACGTACTTGAAGAAGAAGATTGGCGTCAGAAAACTTGCCAATTATTCTGAGACACCAAGCAAATGGACTGAAAACGATTTAACTCAGCAATGATGACTTTAAGTTTGTACAAACCCTATGGAACATTGTGTTAATAAGTCAACAAGTCTGTACAAGATAATTTGGAGATTAAACTTTCTAGAATGACTAAGTGTTCGCAATGACTTGGCTGTTAAGCAGGGGTTAAGCATGAATATGCGTAGAAGAACAAGAGTGAACAATGTGAGAAGCTACCACATTTCCATAGCAATTTAACATCTGTACTTTATAATCTTCTACTTGATTCTATTTTAGCATAGTCAATAGAAAAACTATGATTTTAGGTAAGAGGATACAAAGGAAGTTAATAACCTGCAATCGGACATACCAAGATAAAGTTGCTTTTGCGCAGCTAGCAGATTGCCCCCAAGCAGCATACAGATTCTCCCCATAATTTCCTCTCGAATGTCTCAACCCTCTTTCATTCACCAATTTCCTGGCCCACTCTTCAGCTCCCCTTGTCAACTGATCATCCCAAACCATTGGACCTGTGTTCTCGTGTAGTGACCTCAGGACATTGTGTGCATGTAGACAGAGATCTACAAACAGAATGTATATTAATAAAATAAATTGTGTTAAATTAAACCAAAAGCACCATAAAAACAACAGAAAATAAAATATAAAAACAAAACTGTTATTGCTCAAAACGTTTCGATTAAAATCTTCATCAGTTTACTTTACCATTTTGGACAGCCAGGTTTATATACAATGTAAATCAAATTAGATTNTCGAATGTCTCAACCCTCTTTCATTCACCACTTTCCTGGCCCACTCTTCAGCTCCCCTTGTCAACTGATCATCCCAAACCATTGGACCTGTGTTCTCGTGTAGTGACCTCAGGACATTGTGTGCATGTAGACAGAGATCTACAAACAGAATGTATATTAATAAAATAAATTGTGTTAAATTAAACCAAAAGCACCATAAAAACAACAGAAAATAAAATATAAAAACAAAACTGTTATTGCTCAAAACGTTTCGATTAAAATCTTCATCAGTTTACTTTACCATTTTGGACAGCCAGGTTTATATACAATGTAAATCAAATTAGATTAACATAAAATTTACATAAAATCAAAATTACGATACCCTTGATACATTCCAAACTATAGACTTACAACAATACAGACGTTTTACAGCGTAAACAAAATTAACATAAACTTTAGATAAAAACAAAAATACCCTAGACACATTCCAAACCATAAAATTACAATCGTACAGCCTATCTTTTAACTTTTAAAAGAAATTGTGTTGACAAATGGAAATGCTCATTGAATTTAGGGACCAATCGCCCACTGTAAGAAATTATGGCAACTTGGCTTTAAAGACCCACACTTAACCATGATCCTTTGCGGTGCCAAAATCGAGCCTGGGTTCTCTTTGTCTTGCTTTTCATACGGAACACACCACAAAGGATCATGATTGACAATAGGTATTTGAGTCCCAAGAGACAACGATGACGGCGACTGCTGCAAAGCTAGTTTTTGGTGTCTTATAGCTTCGTTTCAACTCATCATTCTCGATATTTTCCAACGTTTCTTTGCAATCTTTCTTCCCACTAGACATTATTTTAGTATGTAATGCAGCATGATATAAAACCTACAGTATATGCACTGACAAGAATGAAATTACGCGCCTAACTTATATAGATTGTAGAAGAGTACAACAGCAGTTTTCAATCGGTAATTTATAGGTATACGGACAAAGTTTTTATATGCAAAAAGAATAACAAACAACAGAAGTTACAAAATTCCAGGACATACCTTTCTCTCTCTTGATTGCTGTTGTAGGAAAAAAAGATATCGATAATCAGAAACAGTTTTCAGATTTGACTATCGGTTAGGAGGTTGGATGATAATCTTCGTGGATGTATTGAAAAAATATAAGTTATCGAAGAAGAAGATTTGGGAATAAAATAACTGATATCACTAAATCACTTATTGATTCACTTATTGATTCACTTATTCATACGCTTATTCATTCATTCATTCATTCATTCATTCATTCATTCATTCATTCATTCATTCATTCATTCATTCATTCATTCATTCAATAACCATTTCTCTAGTTTTTGTTTATTCCATTCCATTTGCTCACTTAAATATACCCACTTGCGTTCTCTTAGGAAACATGAGGTAAAATGCTGCGTATTGACAGGTTCAGGAATGCCCCTAACGAAAATTTACCAAGCAAATAATGTTTGAATCTGAGAGTTTTCATTTCATCTTCACCAATTCACCCTAAAATCAGTTGCTTTTTTAAATCAAAGTTAAAGTTAACAGCATATGAAGTACACATGGATTAGGTGATAGTAACAAAATTGGAGGTGAAGCCATCGAGAATTGGAACAAAAGGATGCTTAGCTCATTCAGTTAATGTCTTCAGTCTAGACTTGCCCTAAGTCTATTTCGTCAAAAAATAGACATACTTATTGCAGTTGACGAAATAGACTTGGGGCAAGTCAATATTCAGTAGGTTCAGTAAGGAATAAAAACAACTTACTCTGTCCAGTTATGGCCACAAACAGACATGTGAAGATGACTATTGCAAGCTTCATGATGGAGAAACTACAAAAAGTAGAATCCGAACAGATATGAATTAATTATATTTCAAAATGAACTGAATTTGGGATCTTTTTGCAACATGACGGTAAAAACGCAAACAACTACCAGAAGAAAGCAAGCATGTTGAAAAAGTTCAAAGAAGTCGTTCGTAGATTGTGTTTATNGAACTGAATTTGGGATCTTTTTGCAACATGACGGTAAAAACGCAAACAACTACCAGAAGAAAGCAAGCATGTTGAAAAAGTTCAAAGAAGTCGTTCGTAGATTGTGTTTATACAACTTGAATGTTAGGGGAAATTACTTTCGAATAAAGCAAGCCCTTATTCCAGGAAAAACGCTGCAAGCGAGTCAAGCAAAGAAAATATAGATCTAAACTGCAATCGTAAATGAATGGAAGATTTTAAGAACGTTTCAACCAGCTGAAACCAGTTACAAATGATCAAAGTGTCACTCGTATTGTGGATCAACCATCATTTTCTTGATCTAACGTAATTTAGGTACTTGTGAGATGCATTTTTGCGCATGATAAGGGTTTCCAGTTGCGTCATCTTTAGTGCAATCGTCGGTCGTATTGACTGTACCATAGAGTAACATATTTGTGTACAGCTGAGTATAATGCTTGTAATGCAATTTGTGCTTGAAGTGGATAATAATAAATGAATAAAATTTCTATGTAATTTAGTTGTATGCAAGTATCTTCGGAACGACCTACCTTGTGAACTGCCAACTTGTACCTTTAAGTCAACGAATACAAGGTATACGATTGGTGAGGCGTCTTCTTAAAGCATGAGATAAACGTCTATTGTACACATCTTGAAAACTCCACTTTGAGATTTCCAGTAAAATATACATTTTGGTGACTCATTTCTAACCAAAGCGAAGTTTGGAAGCACGTGTGCTCTTGCTAATTTTGGTTTGATTACGAGTAGTATTTACTTTTCAGAAAATCGTCTCATATATCATGCTGGTTTTGTTTGTAATTGATTGCTAGACACTTGATGCTTGTTCAAAAAATTTTGAAAATTTCAGGTGGGCAGGCGAGGTGTGGAACTTAGTGACTATGCACAAATACTTGCTAGCAGCTGGCTAAAACGAATTCCAAATGCTTCGAAGACCAAAATACAGTCATTCGTCATAAAGAATAACAATGTCGGGAAGATTTCTATCTTGGTGATGGTAAAAGCCAGATGGGAGCTAATTTCTTGGTAAAAAGAAAACTTTCCGATATCACACGTTACAGGAGAAATTTTTAGAAGCTTTGGCCCTTGAGCATTCCCGATAAAATTTTCTCTACTGTTTTAGGATAAGAGCTGAATTAGCGCCAGATCTGCTCCTTGGCATTTTCTAGGGACTGACACACAGACAAATACCCAAGGGAAGACAATTAAATGAAACTTTGCAAAATAAACAAGACGAATTAATAATATGGAATCGAAATCGAGACATGTCTATTTTCAAACTAAAATAATTCCTGTTCTGATCAAATCACCCTAGCGTTCATTTGGCAATCAAAACAATCATGATTTCATTCAAAGTCAGGCAGCTGGATCTAAATGCTTTGAAATAAAAAATGTCAAAATCTTAAACAATACAATCATGATTGTTTTGATTGCCAAAGGAACGCAAGGCACATCAAAGCTTAGTTTGCGGTATCACATACAGTTTCTACAAAATACTTTTTGATAAAAAAATTATGCAGTTTCTGAATGTTATTGAGATAATCACATTTCAATACTTACTACACAAACTAATAGAAGTTGCTGTTTTAGTTATTTTGATAAGAATCATAATGCTGTTTACCTATATCTGCTTGGTAATAATTGTTCCACTATGACCTCACATATTAGCTTTTGTAAGCCATGTAAATTCTTGCGGCTTTCGTTGTGACAAAGGGTCAACAGCGACATGAATAATACTTGGCTTTTTATCCTCCAAAAGAGCTTTTTGCATTGAATCTTCTATTTGTTTTGGATCACATGCATAGTAACCTTGGCAACCAAATGCTTCAATCATCTTTTCATACCTGGCTGTAGGCAACAGGAGTGTTGGTGGCAAACTTAATGCCAGATCATCTCCAGATTCAACGATACCTTTCCAATCATCTTGACTCATTCCATTATAGATACCATTGTTATTAACAATGATAAAAACAATAGGCAGCTGGAACCTTGCCGCAGTTTCAATTTCCATACCACTAAAACCAAATGCACTGTCACCTTGAATACAAATCACTTTCTTTCCCGGGTGATTATCTCTAGCAACCATGGCTGCTGCAATTGCAAAACCTGTCCCAACACCCATGGTCCCAAATGTACCAGCATCTAATCTATGCCTTGGTACATCATTCAGGATCATGGTGCGACCAATGTCCATTGTGTTAGCACCCTCATTTACGATCAAACTGTCTTTTGGGATATGTTNCTTTCCAATCATCTTGACTAATGCCATTATAGATACCATTGTTATTAACAATGATAAAAACAATAGGCAGCTGGAACCTTGCCGCAGTTTCAATTTCCATACCACTAAAACCAAATGCACTGTCACCTTGAATACAAATCACTTTCTTTCCCGGGTGATTATCTCTAGCAACCATGGCTGCTGCAATTGCAAAACCTGTCCCAACACCCATGGTGCCAAATGTACCAGCATCTAATCTATGCCTTGGTACATCATTCAGGATCATGGTGCGACCAATGTCCATTGTGTTAGCACCCTCATTTACAATCAAACTGTCTTTTGGGATATGTTTGTTGAGTTCTGAATACATGTGATAATAGTTCATTGGCAAATTTGAATCTTCAATCAATTGCTTTGTGTTTTGTTTATTGCTTTCAATCTTTTTCTTCAATTCTACCCACCAATCCTCTATGCAAAACTTTGGAGCTTTGGTATCTTGCATTGCATTGTTCAGTTGAACAGCAATCATTCTTAAGTCTCCAATTAGAGCAACCTGAGCTTCAACATTATTGCCAATTTCCTCTTCATTTATATCAGCCTGGATCAATTTCACATTTTTGGAAAACCTTGGCGCATGACCAAAATGAAGAATCCAATTCAATCTTGCACCAAGCAACAGAATCACATCTGCACTCGATAACGCTTTTGATCTTGCAGCAATCACACATTGGGGGTGACTATCTGGGACAACCCCTTTTCCCATGGGAGTTGGAATAAATGGCAGTCCAGTCTTCTCGACAAATTCTCTAATTTCTTTTTCAGCTCTTGCATAAGCAGCCCCTTTTCCAATTATCACAATTGGTTTTTTGGAATGCTGCAGCATTTCAATGGCAGATGTGACAGCTTTTGGGTTTGCAAATGGCCTGAGATGGCCAGTGAACTTTGGAATCCATCTCACAGTGTCAGAGTTAGCAGTTGCTCTCAACATGTCCCCTGGGAAATCAAGGTAGCATACCCCTGGTCTTCCACTGAGTGCAATTCTGACAGCCTTTTCAACAAACATAGGTATTTGCTGCAGGCTGCTTGGACGTGCTGCAAACTTGCAATAAGGGCGTGCATATTCAACCTGGGGGCATTCTTGAAAGCCTCCCATACTTTCTTGGGTGACGTCAGATGCACCCCCTATAACAATCATTGGCCAACAGTTCTGTTGAGCATTTGACATTCCAGCTAAAGCGTGCACAAGTCCAGGGCCTGAAACAACGAGGCATACCCCTGGCCTATCTGTGAGGTATCCAATACTTGATGCTGCATAACTTGCAGACTGCTCATTTCGCATGCCAACATATTTGATGCCAGAAATTTGTGCAGCATATGCTACTTCAACGACCGGGATGCCAACAATACCAAACATGTATTCAATGCCATGATCTCGAAGAGATTGCACGAGAATCGTTCCTCCATCAACTTCTTCTGCCATCTTTCTGTTGTGCAACTGCACTGACTCTGAACTGAGATGGTTCAAAGTGCAAAGTACAGTACGTCCTCTGAAATAAAATCTGAAATTCTATTTTGAGACATTTTAGATCTGCCTCCTTTGTCCTCCTTTGTCCTCCTTTGTCCTCCTTTGTCCTCTTCTGCATCCAAGGTTCGCAAATGACGTCATAACGTAGCACTTGCAAAGTTATATTGCCAATTTCTAAATCATGCCGCGGAAAAGGAAGGAGGTTCAGTAAGAGCAACTAGCATTTGACGAATTAATGCATCTACCAAATTTTTGATTAAATAGCTTCAGTTTGCAAAAGAAATACAATCTTTGAAGTTTCAAAACAACAACGAAAACAACACTGATAAAAGCCCTCTGCGAAGGCGCCTAAACCTAGTATCCCTGTGCCCAGTATTCTCTTTGGAAAAAATTAAACATGGCGGACAACATGCTTCCATGCTTGATAGCAGATTCAGCGGCATTTCTGAAGAATGCACCACTGCATCAAATGGGAAATAAGATATTTACGATTGAAGATGTTGTAAGTGAAATAAGAGATGCAACAACAAGACAAAGGCTGGCAGTTTTACCATATGCGATTGAATTCAGAGAACCAGCAACAGAATCTATAAAAATTGGTAAGAAATACAATCTGAGAAAAATAAGAGATGAGAAAAGAAGCTCTTTGTTTGTTGTTACCAACACATAGATGCTCTTTGAATTTATAAAACACAAACGAGAAAACAAAATTTTTCCAAAACCTTCCATTTCAGGAGGGTCCCGAGTCCACGGAAATGTCCGTGTCTTGTCCGTGGACACTTCCGTGACCGTCCGTGGAAATTTTGAATTGAATTCGGTCACGGACAATTTCTAGCCACGGACGTGGTCCGTGGTGAAAATTAGTATGTTATATCCACGGACCAAAATGCTCTTGCCTTTAAAATGAGCGTAGAATACTTCACAAAGCGACAATTAAACAAATTCGTAGCAAATACTGCGATCTGTTGATGTTCTGTTCTGCTTCCGAACTTTGCGTCTACTTTATGTCATATCTTTCAAGCTGATTTCTTGACTGAAAACGAGGCAACCTACTTCAGAGCCATGACGCACACATTGGACAACAATGTGGTTCATGCGTTCGGTTCTTACGCAGATTTGTTATGGAAATACGCAAAGGAAAACTAACGAAACCAACAAATGTCACATGCAACCATTACATTCACAGAATAAGATGCAAATTCTTTGGCTAATAACCCAATCTGTGACTTGCATTATGAGTCCACGGACAGCCACGGACATGGCAGTGTGTCCGTGGACTATCGGTTTTCCGTGGAATTTTCTGAATTAAGTTTGCCACGGAAAAGTACACGGACATCCACGGACAAGACACGGACATTTCCGTGGACTCGGGACCCTCCTTCCATTTCCCAGCGCAGTTAAATGTGATTTTAAATAAAAAGGGGTTTTGAATCTAGCAATGATGCAGTGTCTTGCAGGTTTACCATTAACAAACTGAGTTAAAAACTACGCACAGCACATCAAAAATTTGCCTGTTATATTTCATGATTTCAGCATGGGGGTGGATATTGTTTAGCTGGAGAGATGACAGTGTGATATTTCTTCATCCTATTTATAGATTTCCTCCCTTAGCTCTGTTCACTCACTTTAAACAAGATTGCATGATTAAATTTTCATTCCATGGTACATGGAGCTTTAAAATCTTTCCTTATTTTCTCCCAGTCTCAGATTTTGCAAAGAAAACTGGAGACTTCCCAAGTTTATCTGCAGTTGACATCAGAGTCATGGCATTGGCATATCAACTTGAGAAAGAATTTTGTAGCAGTGAACATATCAGAGATGAACCTGTACATAAGGTCAGTATGATAAAAAGTGAAGTGACTGGTAACTGTTGGACAAAGCATTGAATGCAAATGCTAACAGTAGAGACAACTTAAATATTGTGCAAACAACACTGAACACTGCCTGTATACTTTACAGATATTTATGTGCTTTACAAAATGTGGAAAGTGAGTAAAGAACAGTTGAACAGTAAAGACAAAAATAAGAAAAATATTTTGCAAGCCATCATAGGAAAAACACAAACACAATGAACAATCCCCATGTTCAAAGAGCTTCCAGGTTTTAGAAGTTTAATTCATCTGAGGCTGCCAGAAATTCTTCTCTCCAAGTTTAAAGTTGTACATTAAAAAGAATAAACATCTGAATAAAAAATATCACAAATACAGCCTGCTGGAAACTGAGCAACATCTTGTTGTGTTTCATTTATCCTTGGTAATTTATATCTAATGTATGTATCGATTTTGCAGATTGAGCACATCAGAGGAAGTGGAAATATCAAAAGTGGTCCACCAGTAGGATTCTTTTATGGAGGTGATCAGGTACAGTTTAAAACAATACACTACCACTAAGCTTTGATGTAGAATAAAATTATTACTCATACTGATATGTTCTTTGTGTTTATCCAAAGGAAAGCAAAACAGTTGGGAGGGTTTGCAAATTTTGGTTGCAGCTGGATGGTAATAGTGCCCACTGTTCAGTGCTGATTATTAATTATCAATAGCAGCATTTCATCTTTTCTTCAGAATCAAAAGAAAGAGGAAAGCAGTGAAGAATGCAAGGAACAGACAGTGGAAGAAGGTGATGTTGAGATGGAACATGAAAGAGAAACAGAAACTGATAAAAGTACTGAAGAATGTGAGGCTCAAACAATCTTAGATAACCGAGATGGATCTGAAACAGCTGAGCTTGATCAAAGTGAAGAAATAACTGATAGGGAAGATAAAAATGAAGAAGAAAATGAAGATATTGATGTTGAAGATGAAGATAAAAACGATGAAAATGAAGAAGATGATGATGATGATGATGGTGGCTGGATCACTCCAGGAAATATCTCAAAAGTAAAGAAAGAAATGGGATTTGAGAATGTTGAGCAAACTAAAGTTGATGTGAAAAGTGCTTGTTTGACAACAGATTTTGCAATGCAGGTATTGTTTACTTGATAAACAGGATCTCCCCTTTGCTAAAATGTGCTGGATGTAGCTTGAATCTTCAGAATTTGATTTTCTTCTCATTGATGCTTGTGCAAAAAAGAAATATGATGTTAACTGGTGATTAAACAGTAGATTTAGAAAGCGCACATGTGATACTTTGTGTAATGTTAGTTCTAAACTATTAGTGAGTATTTTGTAATTTGTAACTTTTCTGCTGCAGAATGTCCTAATGCAGATGGGTTTACATGTTATTTCAATTGATGGAATGCTCATTAACCAAGCAAGAAGCTATGTCTTGAAATGTTATGGCTGTGCAAAGTAAGTTGTATCTTTGAAATCTTTAGTTCCGAATTGTTTGCATTCTTGCTGTTATCATTGCTTGGAGCATATTTCTGATTCATGGTGTTTCTACAGCAAAGCTCATTCATCAGAGGAAAACAGCAAAGATCATTGCTTGGGGTATATTCCTGATTCATGGTGTTTCTAGAGCAAAGCTCATTCATCAGAGGAAAACAGCAAAGATTTAAAAAGCTTCAGCTGAACAAAGCCTCTATGAAGCAATGCTGGAAAGTTTCCAGACCTTAGTTTCCTTTGCAGGTAGATCTCGCACCAAAAGAGAAATATATGTAGGCATTTCATTTTGAACCATACAGTATGGTATTCTTTGATTTTTCTAACTGCAAAACCGTTCTCTAAAGCTACTCATATAAGCAGCCAGTATATCAGGTCTAATTGTCTGAATATTGATGACATAAGGATATTTTGTTTGTCAGGGAAACAACTCAGATGGAAAGACAATTTTGCCAGAATTGTGGCAACAAGACGTTGACAAAAGTATCTGTAACTATCAATGCAGATGGAAGCTTAAAATATCATTATTCAAGAAGAAGAAAGCCAGTCAACATAAGAGGAACAAAGGTAGGCTGTCTGGTGACTGTAAAGCTTTAAAGCTGACCAACAAGCCACACTGTTTACTTTTAGGGAAGAAACTTTTACGAGAAGAAACTTCCACAAGTTGGAAAAAATGCGACCTTTTTGGAATTAACTTTCACGAATCGAACAAAATGGGAAATTTCACGGGAATAAACTTAATGCAAATTTCACATTTTTGGAAATTTCACGGAATGAACTTTCGCGAAATTCGGTAAAAATGTTTTCATACTGTCCTTGCTGCCTAGAGATCTATTTGGACCGTTCCTACAGCACTTCAGCATCTCTTGCCTTTCATTGACAAGCTTGGTTTTCTCACAACAATTTCTTCAATCATGGCTTTTTTAATGTAAAGTAGCATATACAGCGACATACAGTAGTGTAAACACAGCGGTAAAGAAAAACACACCCAGTTTATCTTCCTATTGTTTTCATCTATTGAGAACATAAAATACAATAAGTTATTTTTATGTTCACCCAGTCCCCCTGCCTAAGCTACTTTTAACTGCATTGAGTTATTTTAATGCTCAAGATTGATTTTAGTGTATTTGCCTTTGCAGTACTCGATACCATTACCAAAACCTGGTCGACAAGCAAATAATGTGATATTGACTGAAGATCAGAAGAAAGCAACTCAAAGATTACCAAAATCAAGAGACTCTACAAACCCATTGGACCAGGATTTCATCGCACGTTCATCACCATTCACATTCAAAGATGTAACCAGTAAAGCATTTACTAAAGGATTCCATTTGAAACAGAACACACGTAAAAATCCAAACGAAGGAAAGAAAACTAAGAGTAAAAGAAAGTAAAATTCAAATCCTGTTTTTATTTTGCAACTTAGATAAAAGTATAAGCATGTTGTTTGTTGTTCACTTGAAGATTTGAATTTCATGTCATAAGTTGAATGGGATACTAAGAACCACAGCAAACAGGAACTGNTACTAAAGGATTCCATTTGAAACAGAACACACGTAAAAATCCAAACGAAGGAAAGAAAACTAAGAGTAAAAGAAAGTAAAATTCAAATCCTGTTTTTATTTTGCAACTTAGATAAAAGTATAAGCATGTTGTTTGTTGTTCACTTGAAGATTTGAATTTCATGTCATAATTTGAATGGGATACTAAGAACCACAGCAAACAGGAACTGTCAGAAATGTCAATAAATTTTAAAATTCATCATTCATATATTCTCTGCTTTCAAAGATCTTCTCAACATAGCATATTTTTATGTATTTACAAAGTGGTGATGTTTATTCATAATTCTAATGTTCTTTACTGTATATGTGCATGACTAATGTTCCATTTATATTCTATCATACTGCATCAGTCACAAGGAATATACCTCCATTCAAATTTGTTCATAAATTTTGCAATAATTTTGGTAGATACCTTAAACAATACAGTGATTCTTCAGGACAATGAGTGCTTGCCAAAAAAGGCCCAATTCAGGAATATATTTCCAATAATGGAAGTCATAGTCTGGTGTCCGAATGAGCAATTTTCTTTCAGACAAATTGAAAAGCGAGAAACTGTTTGAAAATTCACCAAAAATGTCCCCATAATAAACTTTATCCTGTCCATCCAGAATTCATTCTTTCACTTGATAATATACAAAAATCATGATCGATACAAGTTGCAGCATTTTGATGCACTATTCTCCACCTGTCAACCAGTCTTTGTTTTTCATCGTTGCATATCTCATTAAAACTGAGATCAAGATCATTCAAATTTAAACAAACCTCACAACCAAACAAAAATTCTTCGGTGAGATTTCGAATACCACATGACGTCATTTTCAGTGATGACAACGGTGACTGAAAATCAGCTAATTGTTGCAAAAGTTCTTCTGCTACTGAAGTATCAATGTCTGTATTGCCAGATATGTCAAGTTGTTTTAATGATTTCAGAGATGCGATACACCTGCAAAGGATAGCGAGGTTAAAATGTTTGCGAAATACGTCGAAAATCGTCAAGTGAAAAACATGCTCAATAATTTCAATTTTGACACATTGACGACAATAACTATCAGATACAAAAAATGCAAGCATCTTTTTATATGAAACTCTTAAATAAAAGCAAACTCTGAAACTTGAAAACTGGAAAAATCATTCAAGAAAATTGCTGTAATTTGTCTTGGAAATTTAAAGAGTATACTTTCGTTTGAATCCCGTACTGTATCACTTAGCCATACGTAAACTTGGTTACGAAATGTTCACAATATCACTGCAGTTCCGTACTTAAATAGACAACGGCTGTTAAGAAATCCCCAAGAAACGTTTAGTACAAAAAGGACAGATTTGGTAAGGCAATAGAGTTGGTTTTGACACCGCAATTCAAAGCTATTAGCGGAAATTCTCTCAACGAGTAATTCAAAACAAGCAAAGCTTCAAAAGTTTCTCTGAAACCGAGGTAGCTAGCTCGCTCGCTCGCTCGTTGTGCTTTAGAGAAATTGTTTTTAAGAGCAAACATGAGCATATATCGAAAGAAGAAGGATATACCTACACATCTACCTTGGAGAATTTATTTCTTTGGTTCAGGAGCTGAGCAGTAAGTGTTTTAATTACACCCAAAAAATAAGAGAATTGAATCGCTTTCAAATCGGCTTCTGAACCAAAGAAATAAAATGCCCGAGGTAGATGTGTAGATGTATCCTTCTTCTTTCGATACATGCTCATGTTTGCTCTTGAAAACAATTTCTGGAATGCACAACGAGCGAGCTAGCTACTTGGGTTTCAGAAAAACTTTTGCGGCTTTGTTTGTTTTGAATTTATGGTTATGAGAATTTCCTTTGTGCGCAGTCGCTAATCGCTTTGAATTGAGATGTCAATCAAACGCAACTGTTGCTATTGTATTACACAATCTGCCCTTGTTGTCTAGTACTCATATGCCGAGAAATTTAAGAAATTTTAAAGGGAATCGAAAAATGAGATTGCGTTTTGAAAAGCGATGTCCAATCAGATGGAGTATCATCTCTTCTACTTCTCACTCCTGTGTCTTCACATTTGTTTCTTTAAAACATTACTATAATGCAAATTGAAAATGAAAGTGACCCATTTATAAATGATTTCGTGAAATTCTTCAAATTTTCACACAGCAGTCTTGTCACATATGAAGATGATGATATATTGCAAAACGAACAAAACACAAATTTGAACCTGCCTTAAAGTTGCCTTCAAAGTTTCCCCAGTAATAGATGAGCCACTCATGTCCAGCCTCTGAAGATGGTTAACAACTGAATTCTCCGTTAGAAATGAAACGAATGATTCTGATGGGGGTAAATCTCTGACGGACAGGCAAGATAAACTGCATTCTGCTTTCTAGGTAAGATGAAAACATTTTTATTTAAGTATGTATTTGAAAGAATTATTGACAGAGATAAAACTTCAAAAACAGATATTTAGAACCAAAAGTTAAAAAGTCTTCGCAGGCCAAATCAAAAGAGCTCCTTTCCAGATCTTTCCTTGGTTTCTGAAGTATCTTTTTGAAGTATCGTGTTTTAAAGTTTTGAAGAAACAGTTGATACTCTTCTATGAAAACTACATCACTGAAATTTGTCATGAACAATCTTTGACCCGTTCTGTCTAACTAAGGCTTATTCGCAATTTATCAATTTATCATTTACCAAAATATCAAATCTACCAAATATCATGAATAGAATGGCTAAAATTTTGAAGGCTCACATGGTAGGTTCTTGGTAAATACCGAGTGAGTAAAAAAAAAAACATTCCCCGTTTGAAACGCCACTGCTCCCTGGATATCAAGGCAACGATATTGACTGGTATACTATTCTATAGTGAACATGTTCAAATCCATTTCAAAATTTACCCGACTGATATCGGCCACTCCGTTCTGAAATTATGAGGCATTTTCTTGAAAAGCACCTTCTAGAAGGTATGTTCAAGGCCAATCACTCCATACTTTTCTAACTTTTGGAGTAGAATATCGTGATCTACAGTATCGAATGCCTTTTTCAAGTCAATAAAAACTGTAGCAGTGAACTACGATTTATTCACAATTTATCATGAACAGGATGGCTAAAATCGTAGCGACTCATCAAATTTTGAAGGCTCGCATGGTAGGTTCTTGGTAAATACCGGGTGAGCAAAAAACAATCCCCGTTTTAAAGGCCACTTTTCCCTGGGTATCAAGGCAATAATATTGGTACGTATATCATTTAATAGTGGACATGTTCAAATCCATTTTAAAATTTACCTGACTGATATCGGCCACTCCGTTCTGAAATTATGAGGCATTTTCTTGAAAAGCACCTTCTAGAAACCTTCCAAGATGGCCTGAAATCACGACCAAATTTCCGTCCTTGCAGCAATGACTTGTTATCACCTCTGGGGACATAACAATATTGTTCTGATCGATTTCATCCTCCCAAGAGGATAGCACGTGCTAAAGCTTATCCAAGTCATAGCTGATATCAAGGGAGCAGGAACCTTTCAAACGAGGATTGTTCTTTTTTACTCACCCGTGGTAGAAATGTCTGTGATTCTGACTTACCTGTACGTAATTGCATAGATGTGAAATCATTCTCTTTTCAACCTCTGGTATTGAAAATGGTTCATGTGGGAAACATCCAGATATATCAAGCACTTGGATAGTTGCCGGAAGTGACGCAAAGAATTTCGATGTTGCTTCCGCATTCGCAAGAACGTTGGCAGCGTATGAAAGTATCTTCAGATTTTTGCACTCTGAAAAATGTTTAAAGTCGAAATCAGGAATTCAAAGAACGCAAAAAGTCTTGAATGCAAAATATAATTTCAGCTGCTATATGCAAGTTACGACTCAAGTTCTCTTTCACTTGTGTACCACATCTCGTCATCACTGGATCTCCCGTTTTTGCAAGTTTTGAGGCGATTCAACAACGCATCTGCCTTAAATTGATTGGATGAATGTCTACAACATGATAGCTTTTCTTTCGATTCACCCGGTACATAATTTCGATTCAGCCAGCATTGGGCTTAAATAACGAGGAGATCGGATTGATATGAACAGTGTCTCTAAACAGTGTCTCTAAAAATAAAATAATGTTATGACAAAATAATTGTCAGCAATGGTATCATCCTGCTATAAATACTGTCAAGAAGAGTAATTTTAGACACTATTTATAGCACCAAAATCGAGTGATTTCTTTTGCGTTTAGACAGCAATCTAGTTTCAAAAATATTTTGTTTTGCAAAGCTGATTGTTCCTTCACTAAACTTGACCAAAAATCATACTTCTACAAGTCTATAGTAGTGCTGAAATAGGCCCCATTTGAATATATAATTACCTTTGAATTCTAATTACCTTTGAATGAGACAGGACACGTCGCATTGAAAAGGAATGGCGAGAAGAAACAGTGATCCAAAATCAGTTTGGATAATTTTGGGCATGATCTGAAAACCTGCATCAATGATTCTGTCATAATAACTGAATTTTCAAATGAATTGTAACTACAGTCAAGCTCTTCCAGAGGGTGACCCTGAAAAAGGAAGAAATATTGATTTAAAAATGAACACGCTTTACAGTGTTTCCCAGCAGTTTTCTGTGATCAAAGCTGCACTTCAAGGCCTTGCCCTCTCATCCTATGTTTTGAGACACAAGAGTGATAAAGAAATCACTGAAATATAGATTCAAGAAGAACGAAAACAGACTGAATTTTTGGAGTTGTTTTGATGGAAACGTTTGGAGTCGGAATGTCTCTGAACGTTTTACTGATGAATGCTGACGTTGAGGAAATGGTATCTTCCGGCAGAAAGTTCGGGTTTTGCAGCAATGTAAAGTAATGAATGGTTGGAGAATCATTCACCAATCCACATCAATTCAAAATTTGGAAAAGCTGATAGAGAAGTAAAAGATTTTTCAATTTTTTCCAGAAGTGCCTCCAAGCAAAACTATAACCTCCCATAACCTTAGCAAAGTGTGACAATTTTGATGAAAACAATTTTTTTAATCTAATTTTTCCTTTTGGCTACAAGATATCCTAAGGTTGGTTGCAATTAGCAAATAGTTTTTTGGCAATCGATGACAAAACTCATTCGGACACACCGTAAATGAGACAATCATCGCATTATTATTCTCAATGTACATGTCAATATGGCAGAGAAAAATCATTGTCAAACTTACATTTGAATTGTCGATTTGATCTGCATTACCAAACCGTAGTCCTGATGCAAGGCCTTTACTAAAAGTTGCAAATCCATTCGAAGTTATACCATTACATGAAAAATTCAAAGACGTCAGACTTGGCAGGTATTTTATTGAAGAACTGAAACACTCCATAGCAGTGTCGTCTGAAAGAAAAGGTTGAAACCAAATAGTTGCACTGCAGTTATTTGCACTGAAGTTATTTTGAGGGGGCAGGTATGATCAGTACAATTCGTAATATTATCAAAAAGTCTTTTCATTCAATTTTTGGGTTCCAGAATTAATGTCTCCTTCAATTAATTTCTATCAAATTTTGTTACATTAGGTAGCTTGAAGAAAATGAACGCTCCACACATCAGGGTGTCTATTTTGGAAGCATTGACGCTGGCTTGATCAGAAATTCCATAATATAAGTGATTGGTATATTTTTGTTAACTTAAAATTAAAGTGATGAATTTCTGCCCTGCATAACTCCGTTTAACTCTGATATCCCCTGATTCGTTTTCTCATTTTTAACTAACCGGGAGAGCAGTAGAAGCATTTTTATTACAAACAAAAACAACTAAGTTGTAACTACATATAAATATCATATATAATAAATAATAATAATAAACAATTTATTTAAAGTTAGCTAAGACAATAGCTAGAGAAAATAGCGTTAAGCTAATTAAGGCCAATTATACAGAATATTGACAAAAGTCTAATTACAAAAAACCTATATTTGATACAAAAATTTTTACACAATTTACAGCTACAGTCAAAAGTTTTGATAGATTTAATATTTCTTTTAAAAATCTCCAATGATTGGGACTCTTTGATTTCTCTTGGCAGAGTCTGCCATAGTTTTTGACCAATAAACCTGATAGTATCAATGCCATATTGATTCGTCCTAGCTTTAGGCAAAACAAGATTATTATTGCCACGAAGGCTATATGGCATATCTTTGCTAACAAATACTTCTGCCATAAAAGCCGGATTCAAGTTGTTTACGGTTTTATAAATCTCAGTCTGGAGCAGCTGTAAATTCCTCTGGTGAACAGATACTGAGTTACTTTTAATCAATAGTTCCTCAAAATTGGAAGTACTATCTTTGTGTATGATTCTTAGGGCTCTTTCATGGATCTTATTGATCTTGTTATTCGATTTCCTATCATGAAACATCCACACAAGTGGACAATAACTGAAATGTGACATTACAAAAGAGGTCATTGTTAATTCTAACTGTGGCTTTTCCATATATCTCGACACTCGTGCCGGTGCATGCAGTTTTTTGGCTTTCTTTCTTTCATATGGCTGCCGTAGCTGGGAAGGGCATAATGTCATCGAGTTCTAACCCTGACATCCACTTACATCAATGAAAGGATTTACATTTAAATTGACGAAAGAACAACTCTGCAGCGCGTGTCAGAAAAAAGACCCCTCTCCATCTTACAGCAGATAGATGAAACGCTCAAAAGTATCTTGAATATTATAGTAAATTTTATCAAAAATTCCACCAAGAAGCATTGGGGAGTAATGGGAGGAATATCATACAGCTTTGTCCCAAGAAAATTCTCAGAAGAAAGAAGAACATTAATCAATAAACAAGAAAAGAGGACGTTACATATGGACGTAAACAGATATACCAATACATACCTAGAAAGTTTCCTGTCAAGTTGATTCTACACAGTTTAGAATGTCCAGCAAGTGCCTTACTGACTGCTTTCACATGCAAGTAATCTAAGTTAAAATCGTTCATTGAGAGTTTTGTGAGAGAATCTTCAGGCGAAAGAATGTCGATAACGTCTTCACGTTGTTCTGCAATAAGAGGGATAAACATAATCAAACCTCTGTTGGAAGCAAAATCTAGTTTTGAGAATGGGCCGTTAGCAACCAAAAGGAGAGACTTCAGAACATTACTGTTCTTTCTATCGAGGATATTCGGTGGATAGAAATTTGATCATTTCTCTGAAAGCTCTTGAAACTGAATTGTCCTGAAGCAATCTGAGCTTCTATGCCAAGCAAATTATACCTCCTTGGACATAAAAATGATGAAAATGAGTTGCAAAACTCAGAAATGAACTTGGAATCTCCGATTACAATATTATCTTAGGTTTGCAAGAGAGTGATTGTTCATCTAACAGAAAGATCGTGCATCTACGTAATAAACGGTCTGTTTCAACCAACATAGCATGCCGTGCAAGTGTCATCTCTTTATTGGCCTTTGTTAAATTCATGGCCCATGGAAATGGCAACAAGAAAGGCCAACCACGAGATGGCACGTGCAAGGCATTATGATTGAAACAGAGCCTGTAAATAATACTTATAAGAAATCGACACTTACCAATTCCAAGAATTGCACATTCTCTTTCGTATTTTTCGCATATAGAACCAGTATCCCATTGATTAATCACTGCAATTACTTCCTCATTATTCATCAAAACATCTGATATGAAATCATTTTCACAAAGTAAAGCACCTTCTCTTGTTTTTAAGGACAGCTTTGGGGTCAGGCCTGTTGAAGATGAGTAGCGTTGACTTGCCTGCAAAAGAAAATATCTCATGTCTCTTATCTGGTGCTACGAGGATATCGTATTTGAAAAGAGACAAAAATTTGCGATAGCGTTTAGAACTCTTAACAAAATAGGACGAGCCCAACTGAGTGTTCTCTTTCAGAGAGATTTGTTTCAACCGTTCTAAAGGATTTTGGGCCTGTTTTGTAGGAATCTGAGATTGAACAAGTTTATAAAACTTACTCATAACTGGAGAACAATACAACCGATTTAAATAATTAAATTCTTTTATCTAAGTTTACATATTACCTTCACAATAATAACAAATTTTGAGGGCTTTCAGGAATCTGATGAATGGTTAGCAAACAACAGGCTTTAAAATGCTTTCACATTTTTTCACTCAACCGGCACCCTCCCAAAAACTATGTACTTCAAGAAACTCAACGATGTCTTTGTTGCCTTCTGCAGATTTAAATGTAAAAGCTTAACAAATTCATTACGTTACCAAAACATTTCCATTTCAAAATGAACTTGAAATCTATGAGAAGCCATTAAAGCACATATGTCACATTAGCAATTGGTTAATACAACAAACAAGTTTTGAGTGGAATTCCATTGTTTCGAGACTTTTTTCTGTTTCATGAATTTCTATTGCAATGAAAATTCAGCCTCGATCCTGTGCTTTGTAATAAACAAGAGAGAGGATTGTATTGCATGAACCAATCAGCTTCATGACATATGCTCTTTAAACCTTGTTGATTTGATTGACATTAGCAATCACCTTAAATGCAAGATAACAGAAAGAAATTAAATAACTTACCTGATCAGCCAGCCATTTGATTGTTTTTCTCTCACCATGATCGACACATGGTATCAATAAAAGCTCCTTCTCAACTCTGACTCGAATTCGCAGAGCAGCTGAAGAAACTGGATAGTTAACTACTGAACCTTGCTGGTTTTGCTGACGGAAATCATGGCTTAGATTTACAGGGCTTGTTATATTCCTACTACTAGCAGAAGATGAAGGTTGCTTTTGTACAGTAGTATGGTGTCTATGATCGGATGCATTCGTAGATGTACATGAACCATTATTAACAGTGAAACTTCTATTAGATGCTGTATTTTGTGGTGCATTCGCATATGTTATTCTAGCCTGTTTTGTTTGTTTCGGTCTCGATAATTTAACAGACGATTTCGAGCCTCGTTCAGCAGGATTTGATTTGGTTCTGCTCAGGCCATTTGATTGACCAGGTACAGTGATTCTCCTTTGAACGACTTTTTTCTTCCGCGAGCAACTGTCAATTCTGCGTTTCTTCTGCGCTTGTCTTTGCCCTACATCGTCAACAATAAACCCATCTATCAGCTCAACATCGTCAGAATCAGAGCCAGAAGTAAAATGAGTTATATCTTCTACATTTGGTATATAAGAATTTTGTAATTCATGTTGGATCAATTGCTCGTTTGTTGCGTGTGTATCATGAGTCACTGCGGCAACAAGCCCATCAGTGGAAATAGGGTTAGTGACGTCATAGGGATATCGTTCCTGTGTAATATTTGAGTTGTGGGGGATACTATGAGCAGGAGGTTTACGCATTGTATCATCGACATAATCGGACTCCAATGGTTCAAGAGGCTTGATAGGTGAATGATCCATCAGCCCTTCTTCATCCATCGATAAATCATTGAATTCTTCATTCGTTTCCATTGCTTCGAAGACACTATTATCATTAATTCCACTAATGTTGGAAGATATTTTCTCAAAACTTGGCGAGGCTACTCTCGTTTTATGATCATCGTCTTTGTTACCCATTTCAAACGATTCGTCGTGTCGATTTGCGTGATGACCAACTGCATTAGAATTGAGATAACCTGATTTCCTCTTTCCATACGTTTCACTCGATATTCTATCCCCACTAAGACGTTCTGCTTCATCGCTTAATCTCTTTGCTTTCTTCCGCCTATCCTTATTCTCCAATCCTATCTCCATGGCTTCCTCTTCATCTGAACTCTCTCTTTCATCATCTCGGAATTGATCCAAAACATTTCGATTTCTGAGTTGTAGTTCTGACTTTGTTTTCATCATTTCTCGTTTCAAATATTTTCTTACTTCTCTTCTACTTTGCAATACATCTGATTCAGAGCCTTCTAATTCTTCTTCGTCAGCTTTTATTGCAGCGTCAACCATATCATATGGAGTTCTTCCCTGATCAAGAAATGTTAGACGAGATCAGAAAATTTACAGAAGTAAAACTTTTAAGAGGTTGCAGATAATCCTGGTGTTTACTTATGCCCTCATGCTCCAACAAGCTTCGTAATATCACCAGTAATAGGATTCTGTAAACGGTTTAGTATTTGCTTTGCGTATTTGAAAAAAACTTAGAACTACATACTTTCCTTGGTATAACTTATTAGTTTACACATTCTCCAATCTAAACTAAAATTTCAGCACAAAGGATTCCTTTTTGTTCCTGGTATTTTACAAACAACAATAAACAACAGAATAGTACTTGAAACAATAACTAATTTCTCAAAATTGTGCCGCAGCAAAACGAATTTAGAATTTCGAAATCCAGTTTCAAAACTATTGCAGAATAATTCTTGAAAGAATGGCCGCATTGACAGTTTTGTAGTATGGATCTTTAACAAATAAAAAAGGCCTTTTTATTTAGTTTTATCAATAACTAACAAGGACCTAAAGTCTTTAGCATCATATCATGACAACTAGTAAATCATGTGTACCTTTGAGTCCCGTGCATGAGTATTTGCATGATTCTTTACAAGAAACTGAACCATTTCCAAGTGACCATTTTGAGCTGCATCGTGCAATGGAGTCACGTGACCACAATGGTCGCCACCACTATCATTCACATTTGCACCATACAACAACAACAACTTTGCAACGTCTGAAACAAGACAAGATAGTTTTTACTCAGCTCCGAGCTTGCCTTAAACGAACGCCTCTGACAATAATATAAAGTCCTTCCTTAAGCTCTGAACGATCTCGTTGCAATGAACACAATTTGTCTACTTTCCGTCCAGGTAAATAAGAACACAGGCTTGCAATTGGTGACAAGAAATTTTCAAGGCAAGAAGAAAATGGAAAATAAAATTAAAAGTGTACTTAAAAATGATGTAACTGAATTTTAACTGAACCAAAGTCTGTCTCAAATTAGATGTCACGTGCTCATAAAAACATTTCAATTTTTATCATTCGCAGGCATTTTCGCGTGGCATCTTATTTGAGATAAATAAATTTGAGCCTATAAACTAATCGTGGACTAATTCTTTCTTGATGTCTTCAGATAAGGAAACTTTCATCAAAACGCATTTACAGAAGTTTTTGAAGTACCAGTACATTCCTATATTTTGAAAGTAAAATCCATATACTTTGGAGTTACAAAATCAAACAAAATATAAGTGCATAGTTTGGACAAAAATTTTACAGTGACTTGGCATACCTATGTAGCCGAAATTGCAAGCTTCGTGTAATGGTTGCCAACCACAGAAGTCTCGGCAATGTACACTTGCTCCCTACGAATAAAAACGATACAGCTGTTACTTTCATATACAGAGCTGTCAGATAAACGTGTGTTTTTCCTTGATTGTCTCTCAGATCATAGGAAATTTCCATGTATGGAAAGATTAATGAAGTCTGGGTTTATTGTAAAGACAAAATAAGCTTACTTGGAACTAGACTGATTACACGTGTATCAGTTTTCCGCAGTGAACTGAATGATGGTTATGGCTTCAAACTTGTATGAGTGAAAGTAAAAATCTAATTTAAAACATCGAACGAATACAAGGAATTACGCCGACAGTCTAACTTGAAACATTGATGTTTTCATATTTCAGCTTTTGTTGATTCAGAACTCTGGCTAAATTACACCAAAAACTTTTCGTATTAGTTATAATTTCCCTGATTTCAATCTGAATTATGATATAAAAATGCTAGCTAAAATTCTTGGAGTATATCCAAGGAGGTAACAAGTATTGCTATTCTGTTAGCAGATAAACCTTCATCTCTGATGGGTGTGGGAATAGAATAAGGGTGGAATGTGAAAGCTGACTTCGCTGACTGTAAAAGATTCAGGAATATAGAAAGAAATGAAGGAAAATGGCTGTCAGGAAAGAATGAAAAAGTTTCAAAGAATTAACATACTGTTTCTAACAATTCCTTGACTTTCTCAACATTTCCACTGATACAGGCCACATGCAAAGGTGTTTCCCCTTTTTCGTTAGTTTTGTTCATCTGCAAAATGTGATAGAGCTTGCAATAACATTAGACATAGCGAGTAATAAAAGCACTTTTTTACTGCAAAGAAACACACTGCGATACGAGAGCCTGGTATCTACTGGAACATTTTTTACACAAACAGTGTTCAATGTTTTCTCTGTCTTATGCAGTTGTTTTTATGTCAGGAGTCTATGATTATATGAAACAGATCTTCGGAAACGTAGGTGCAGAAGCTAGATTCCTTAACGAAAGATACCTAACTCAAATAAACACGAAATCCGTTCAGTACCTTCTTTCGCCGTCTTCTAGCCGATGCTGCTGTTTTTCTGCTATAACCAGTTTCATTCTCTTCATCTTCAGATTCTAAAAACCGTTTAACACAAACATAAAGAATGTGAATTTCTGCGTTCCAAAAGAAGTTGACTCAAATCCAAGGCCAAATGCAAATAAATAACGAAACAACATCTGTATCTTTTCGAGAGGCCTAAGGCAATCAGCCCATCCCGGATAATTTTCTCTTATTTCAAGATACTTGAAATCCTTGAAATACAAAAGACACCCGCGTATAAGAACCTAGTAGATAAAAAAAACCTACAAACTGAAATTTTAAGATTAGACCCCCATTCTATGAGAACCAATCCATTGTATTCATTGCACAAGAACCAAGGATGACTTGCAAAACTGTACGTTCTTATGTGGGTTTTTACTGTACTAGGTAATGTGAGGCACTCGTGCATATTCAGACATTTTAATGACTGTAACTGTTGATATTACCTGAGGAAAGAAGTAATTCTTCAAGATCTTCCATCCTTCCATGTTCTTCTTCTTTGAGATTTTGTGAATCATCTTCATCAACTTCATGATTTTCTTTCTCCAATTTCCTGATCTTCTTCAAAACTTCTTCATTTTCTTTATCTTGTCCAAATTTCTGAAGAGTTTGGCTGAGTTCTTTGTAAACACGAAGCTTTGAAAGAAATTGTAAAAAATTAAACCGAAATACATGACAAATTGAAAAGTTAGCACGGCAAAGTATGTGGTTAGATTTCAAATGAGGCATAAGCGTAGGATGATAAAGTGGATGTATATTCACAAATTGTTTTGTTGCTATGAAGACTTACACAAAAGCAGATTTCTCCTCTCGGTTGAAAGCCTGCAGAAAGGGTTTCTGGACTCGTTCGAAGTTATAGAACTTCTGTAGCACTTACGTCCGTATTTAGACAGCTGACAAAGCTTTGTCGATAAAAGATAAACACCCTAAAGGATAAACATGATACCGGGTGAGCCAAAAATAAACTATGCACGTTTGGCAGGCCACAATAAATCGTACACTGGACCGATTTNATGATAAAGTGGATGTATATTCACAAATTGTTTTGTTGCTATGAAGACTTACACAAAAGCAGATTCCTCCTCTTGGTTGAAAACCTGCAGAAAGAGTTTCTGGACTTGTTTGAAGTTATAGAACTTCTGTAGCATTTACGTCCGTATTTAGACAGCTGACAAAGCTTTGTCGATAAAAGATAAACACCCTAAAGGATAAACATGATACCGGGTGAGCCAAAAATAAACTATGCACGTTTGGCAGGCCACAATAAATCGTACACTGGACCGATTTTGAAGATTTATGACTTAATCTTTAGCAGAAAGCCTGAATTAGATTCCTGGACTTTTTGCAAATTTTTCCGTTTTCAGTATTTAGAGCGAGAAGCGAGTTTCTTAAAATGTTCGTTTTCGAAAACATTGAAAACGATAAAAAAAACGTCGATCAAATTTTAAAAGATCCAGCATGAATAAACAAAGAGAAAACGTTTTCAGGGGGATTTGGGGGCTCAGTACGAACTCTCGTACAGCAGATTACAATTGGTCGATTTTTAAATCGCATATCACCACGAAAAGTTCTCTCTTTGTCCATTCATGTCAATTCTTTAGAAAACTTGATCGATGTTTTTGATCAATTTCAGTGTTTTCGAAAACTAAAATTTGAGGAAACTCGCTTCTAGCTCTAAAAACTGAAAATGAAAAAAATTGCAAAAAATCCCAGTATCTAATTGAGGCTTTCTGCTAACGATTAAGTCATAAATCTTCAGAATCGGTCCAGTGTACGATTTATTGTGGCCTGCCAAACGTGCATAGTTTATTTTGGCGCACCCGGTATAAAAATTTTGACGACATAGAGACTTACCTGACAAGAAGCAGATCCAGATTTCTCACCATTTTCAACAGCCTTCGAATAAGCTTCAAGGATTCTTTCCTTCTCACAACCACTGTCTTCCAGTAATTTTGCAATAGCTGAATATGTGGCACATGTCTGAAAGATAAAGAAATGATTTACACAGCAAAAAATTACACCTAACTTGGAAAAAGAAGAGCTTTTAGAACCAACACGCGTGAAAATTAACATTCACCCTTTCTCGCAATTTTTCAACATTCAAACGATGCTCAAGCACTGCAAACAGCTTTTTAAATATCTTGAACTCAGCTGATCTTTAAACAGGAGTAAACATTTTTCCATATTCGCAAGATTCGTCTGACAAAGTTGACGATTTTCAAGATATAACAAAATCTTGAAGATCAGATTTTGCTTGACATGGAACTATTATGAAGAAATACAATCACTTTGTACGAATTGCAAACGGTTGTAACAACATCCATCCATATTTTCAAGAGAACAAAACACCATGTAGATTATATGACATTTAATTCGCAATGTTGAATATACTGTGAGACAATTTTGCTGGCTGATGCATGGAGTCAAAGAGTTTAGTATCAATTTGCAAGTAGCCAGAAAACAGGCAAATGAATAAAACAGAGAAATAAAAACAGACCTCTTTGAAATCCTTAGTAAATCCAGCTGCCTTCCGAATTTCAAGTTCCTTCCTGTAGTACTCCAACGCCTTTTCAAGATCTCCGTTTTCTGAATGGGTTATTGCCAGTGACACATACACTGATGCTAATGCACGACTTCCTCTGTTCAATTTGTTGGTCAGTTCCAGCTGTCAGGAAAGGAAAAAGGAAGCATGCTATTTCCAATTGGCCTTGTTGTGTTTTCTCTATGTATCATTATTAACATCAAAACTATACTTTATTGCATTTTCTATCAGCATCATACCAATTTTTAACAAGCATCTTGTTTCTTGATGGTAAAATGTCAGGAGACACTCTACGCATCGAAAAAGACTTTCAAACATTTAAGCTTACTGTTTTGTTGCAGGAACGTGTCAACAAGGATGCTAGATATTACAATTTGATATTGTAAAAGAAATAAGGCAACATTTTAGAAGCATTTAAAACTAAATGTCAATATTCTTCCTGAAAAATTAAGAAACGTGTTTTGTACTTCTGTTGCCAATGCAAGATTATAATAAACAATACAATGATCGTTATAAAATAGATACCAGTGAGAGGATTTCATTTGTACAAATCAAATGAAGGAAAAATATTTTCCACATCTTCGGTGGTATTCATTCGTTGGCTACTTAGGTTTTATACAGGGGTCTGGAAAAATCCCCGTTTGAAAGGTTGTGATTTTAGGCCTGTTTTTAAAGTTTTTTTAAGCGAGGAAATCAGTCATAATTTCAGAACGGAGTGGCTGATTTGAGTCTGGTAAATTTTTTAATGGATTTGAATATACCGCAAAAGCTCTATTAAGCCCCCCTCTCTATTAAGCCCCTCTCATCCTCTGAGCCAAAATAATTTTTGACGAAGACCTCCTCTCTATTAAGCCCCCCCCCCCCACCACCTATATCAAATTCCATAAGTCACCAAAGATTTTCCATTCATTGAGCTAAACAAGTTTGCATGTTAATTTTGATATGTTCTGAGATAAAACTGCGTCAAATTTATGTATTTGATTCGTAAAACTGTATGTTACATGAGCAAAATATGGTGTAAAAGAACTGAAAAGCTATCATATATATCCTGGTCATTTGATTTTGTGAATAAGCCCCCCTCTCTAATAAGCCTCCCTCTTCTGGAGTGTCCAAAATTGAATAAGCCCCCCGGGGGTTTGATAGAGCTTTTACGGTATCCACCATCAAATAATATATTTGCCAATACTATCATTTTGATATCCAGGGAGCAGTGGCATTTCAAACGGGGATTATTGTTTTTTTACTCACACCCGGCAGTAACTATAAAATAATAATCTGGTGAGAATCTACCTGCTGTTGATAATATTCCAACGCTTTCGCTGACGATTTCGCTTCACCGTAAATATCTCCAAGTTTTTCAACCAACCGTAACCTTTCCTCGTCATTCACTTCTTTTTTAAGCTCTTCTGCGTATTTTTCACCATCCACAGCTGAAAAAGTGTCATTTTTTTACGATAATGAATCCTTGGGATACATAAATTCAAATTCTGCGTAATCACTAAAACACTTAATCTGAAAAAGTAGCGTGGGAACTGAGAGATGTGATCAGCAGAAAAAGTTGTCAAAAGCTACAAAAACAAAAAATTCAAAATAGAAACTTTTCTTGAATGTCATAACTTCAAAATCATGACCTTGGAACAAAAATACATATGTAGAAATTCTCTAGTAGCCTCTGAAACAACTCATCTCGATTAAACTAAGTAATGTGGGGAAATTGCATAGGAACTGATTTTCATGTAGCTACAAAAACCTTTTCATCGGGTGTCGAAACTTTCAAATCTTTTTTATATTAAATGTAAAAATTTGTAAAAACAAAATGACTGAAAACGACACTTATGAATTACTTTACTACACTGCAAGGACAACAACATGGGGAACAGAAGACCATGACTACCCCATGGCTTTAACATAAAGACAGGCAACTAAATCAAACCTAAATATACAATCAAACACAGTTACAAAAGGCTAGGCATAAACTATTTTTACTGATAAACACTGGAGTCTGTTTCACATTGTATGTCAGGCAACCATCGACGATGATGCTGAACAACAGGACCCCAGTCCCTAAAATCGTGCTTGAATGGGTGGACATTTAGTCTGCTTACTTTCAAATCATGACCTTGAAACATAAAACACATGCTTTTTAATTCTAATGAAGTTTTACGTTGGTCGTAATAAAGTTATACAAATAATTAAGTACTTACCAAGTTTCAATGTCTCCAACAAACTTTCTCTGTCACTTTCAAGAGCTGGTGGATTCAGTTTATAAGATTGTCGAATTAGTTTTACAGCGGTTGTGAATTCACCAAGTTTTGTAAATATCTGAAAGATAATGTCCCGTGAAATCTATTGCTTCTGCAGAAGTTCAAAACTAGGGGTAGGGGATGAAGTCAAGGCAAACGGAAGAAACAATTTAAAGGAAGAAGTAGCGTGCAACTGGTCACCAAAAATCAAGAGTCTAGATATGAAATAATGATTAACACAAAGTATCTGTATCAGCAGTTAATTCACTTTTTGTCTTATTTTAAATAAAAACTCGCCTTGAAAGACCTTGTGATTATTTCTTTATTCACCAATAAAACGTAAGGCTTTCCTACATACAGTACAACAGGCATTGAGCATGTTAACATGGTTTCCCTACCTTCAAATTCTTGTTAAGAAAAATTTACAAATATCTTTCATATGGCTACAGAATTATTATCATAATGTAAAGAATTCTTGGCATGTTGATGTGTGCAAGGCCTGCACTTTAGGAGCTCAGTTTTTAAAAGCTGGACATATTACTTGCGAGAAATAAACCAGATTTACACCAGTTGTAACAATTTTTTAAGATATAATAAAAATCTTTGACTATGAAATATTATTCTTTATCTAAAGATTGAATTGCTGATTTTCTCCTTGCAGTGATCAGACTTGCTGTCAAAACTTTTTCTAAACATATCAAGAAACTATCAATGAAATGATAATTAACAAACCTGTCCAAGCTGTAAAACAGCATCAGCTTCCATAATTTTATTTGATTTTTCTGTTGCCAAATGTTGTGCTTTCTTTGCATACCTCAGAGATTCTTGAAACTTTTGACTTTTGGTAGTTACTCCAGACAGAGATAGATAACATCTATACATATTGTCTTTTAACCCATTTTCCCTAGAATGTAAAAATAAAATGTCTTCCAGTTCAAACTGGTGGTGCTTTTTAAGGCCTCCTTCTTAAAACTACAAAACATTGACAGTCCTCTGTACGATTTTGATTGTTCTTTTGGACAACTTTCATTGCCTTTCAGTGCACAACGGAGGTGGACAAAGTGCATGATGCAGAGAAGCAGCTTCACAGGAAGCATGTTTGCCTTGAAGAAAGAAGAGAGAAAGAAAAAGAGCCAGCTGAATGAAGGAAGAAAATAGGATCGAAATAAGAAAGGAGGAAAGAAGAAATGAAAGGAAAATGAAGAAAGGAAAGAGATTAGGAAGAATGAAAAATAGAAAGGGGAAAGAAGATGGGATGAAAAGAAAAAATAATAATTAAAAACGTGAAGAGGAAAGAATGAAAGAAGGAAAGCTAAGCCAGAACAAAAGAAAGAGAAGGACGTCGTTTGGTTGTGTTCTTATACTGCTCATATGTGTTGTGCAGTAGTTCAATAGTGCCTTGAAATCTGGCACATGAAAAAATTAATAAAATAATGGAAAGAAGAATTTTAGGTTGAGTTTGCTTTGTAGGAACAATGAATATTTTTTCCACAATTGATCATTTGGAGCATATTTGAAAGAGAAAAAATTGAACTCAAAATGTTACTACAAGTGGCAAGCAAAAAAAATTTCTTTAAGAATATACAGTATGACAGCAAATTCACTCCAACAGAAATCAGTTGAACTTTCAGAAACATTCAAATTACCTGGATGAAATAAGAGCTTTTTCCATGAATTTTTCAGCTTGGTCTAATTGATTTCTCCATTCATAAACAAGACCAAGATTCAAACATAGTCTTGCTCTCATTTCAAGGATCTCCTTTTCTTTCACTAACTCTCTTAACTTGTCAACTACTGACAAACTTCTCAGATAAGCATCAAGGGACTCCTTCAGGGATTGTTCTCTGTCCATTTCTCTTTCACAGCTGTCTGAACTTACAAACAAAGTTCTTCCTATTGTTGCAAGTGCTCTTTGTTCTTCAACTTGATTTCCTATCGATTGCGAAAGCTATAAGAAAAGATAGAAAACTTTAAATCTCAACCATGCAGCCAAGTAGTCTCTATCAAAGTTTGTTGTAACCATGCAGTAACCATGCAGTGAGGTGTGACCAGAGCACACACCCTTCTGGAGGCAGGCAACCTTTGCATCCAAGCTGGCCATGAGCAGGTGGCTTCTGACAGGAATCAACCTTACAGTGTATGCCTTGTACCACATTAATGGTTTTCCTGCTTAAGAATCCTTGTTCAGAAAATTTAAAGTCTTTTGTATGGCTCAAAAATCCTTTATCATAATGTAAAGAATTATTGTCATGTTAACATGCACGAGGCCTGTACTGTAGAATGCAATACAGTGAGAGCTATGGATGGAGGTCATGAAGTCTCATTTCTGGACTTTAATGAGTTTCTAGAAAACTAAGTTTCTTGTTGGTCTGCAAGTAGACTTGACAGAGGACAAAAATGCAGAGGCCGGAGAGGATAAGAGGCCCCTAAAAACACAATTTGGTCACTCATGTGCAGGCCCTACAGGGTGTTCTTTTAATTACCCCCCCCCCCACACTTTTGCCCTCAGTCAAATCTGTACACAGGCAAGTCAATGTTTATGGCTCTTGAAATTGAAACATCATCCCAAACATCAAAGATGACCCATTGTGTTGGAAATCTTCAACCACTATTGGTTTTGAGATGTGTTCATTGTGACTTGTCTCAATGATAGTGACACATAACACTATCTCATCACTGGGGGAATATTACATAAATATTTTATGTAACAATTTGTAGTCAATTAGTAGTATCAATTAGGTTTGTGGTATAATGTCTTGTTTTATGTTTTTTATTGTGGTTTATGAGTATTCAACTTTTGGCCCAACACTGCCTCTTTACTCTTACTCCTCTGATTTAGCCACATATTTTGAGACATAATTGTTGCTTTTTGAACTCCACATATCTTAAGACATGGAGTGATCATTAAAATTAGCACAGACGCAAACCTTTAGATGTTTCTTTTGATGTTTGAGAGCTTCTTCAAATTCACTTAATTCACAAAGACATTCTCCAATTTTCCTGTGACCAATTGCAGCTCCAAGTATATCATTGGCTGCTTCACTGCAGTTCACTTCCTCTTTATGCCACTCAACTGCCTCTGAATATAAACCTGCAGAGTAAAAGAACGATAACAAACATGTTCTTTTATAAGAAAAAGAATTTCATGCAGTAGAAGTGAAACTATGCTTGGGATTTCTTGGACTACTGTAAATAAAAAAATGTGTGAAACAATTGATTCAAGTTTTTAGTGTTCATAAATTTTTGCTGACATAAGAGTTTGGATGCAAATAGATTCACACTTTTCATTTATATCAAAAACCTTTAAAAGTGGAATGATTTTATCTCACACTTGTCGCAGCAAATCATCACACAAAGCCTAATAACAAAGAAACAGGAAATTGTGCATAAATATATATACCTATATTTGAAATTCGTTATTCTTGGCATACTGCACTGATTATTTTATAGGTCAAGGAAAAACCAACTGTAGGAATCAAGATGCCTCCTTGATTTTTCTATTTTGCTACACTGTTAGTTAATTCATTTATTTAAACTCAAAATGACCCACCACTATTTGATAGCAATTCTCCTGCACTGTTACATAGTCTAGAAGCTTCTGCAAAATCATTCTTGTCAATTGACTTGATTTTCTTCCTTTCAATACCTAAAAAAGAATTTAGTGCAATACAGAAGATGCAAAATAAGCTCAAAGAGAATGTGTTCTCAGTGCCTATGCAATTGTACCTGGTTCCTGTAAGAGTTGCCAAGCTTAGATTTTGGGTTTTGCCCCAAGATGTTTCAAACTTAGGTTTTGTTCAGGATAAAAGGGTTTTTCCTGACAGGACAGCATTTTTTTGTTCAAAATAATGAGTTATTTGAGCCAAACTTGCTTGAGATTGCCAGCTGTCTTTCTATGCAAATCCTAAGACAAAAAACAAAGGGAATTGAGAATTCAGGAAGTGAATCGTTTGAAAGAATGTTAACCTGGTCTCTCATGAAGAGAAATTCTGTGGGCACCTCAAATTTTTGAGCATCACAATGCAGCACAATGAAGTTTCAATCAAGAAATTTCATGTGTGCATTTTGCAATGGGATTCAAAATTCCACAAACATTGAGTCAATTACTAATGCAGCTATCATTTGATTGCCCTGACCCCCCCCCCCACCCCGGGATAGGCAGGGCTGATGCGGGGCTATTCGGCTCCTGTTCACTGAAAAGTTTTGCTCCGGAGAGCGGGGACACATGGGGCGATTCGCTTCTTGACAAAAGCTTGAGCATAGCAAGGCGGGGCTTTAACCGGGGACAAACGCGAGCTATCGCCTCCACAAGAATGTTGCCCCGGTAGGTGGGACATCGCTCACTTTCACAAGAGAAAAACTTGAATGACCCCGCATCAGCCCTGCCTTTCTCGGGGGGGGGGTCGGGGCAATAAAGCAATAGCTGGATAAAAACTTTTGAAAGCTCATTCGTGCGCATGTGTGTGTCAGTTGGAAAAGAAATCTTCCATGCTTGCTTTGCAAAGTTAGCAGTGTGGGTGGAGTCCAATTGTATCTTCTACTGCAGAAAATCATAGATACAAAATTAAATTTCTCCGAAGGAAAGTCTTTTGAAGGTGTTGTGGTGCAGTGGTGTAACTGTAATCCTCTGACTTTGCAGCCAGAACAATCATGCAGACAGGGTAGAGCCCCACCGTCCAGTCTGCAGAGTGTGGCAGCTGCACGCATGAGATTTTTTTCAAAAATTTTGTGTGCACGCCGATTTTGAATGAGATCTTTTGTTCACTACTTTGAAAACAAAGGAATTACAGACCTTGCACGCGAGCATGCCACTGCTTCCTTGGTCTGCACGCGCGAGATCTCGTAGAGAACTGCCATACTCTGCAGACTGGCCCACCGGGTAGACGGCACCCGGTAGAACCCCACCCCAGTATGGAAAGTAGGGCAATTTTCGCAGAGACCTCGGGTGTGCAAGAAGGGTCCTCTATTGTTTATCTATTGTCTGTTTTGAATACCCTATTGTTTTTCTTGGGTGTGCAAGTGACACACTTTCCATACACGACCCCACCACTTGAGCGTCATGACAAGGGGTTGTTGACTCAATTAGGTCTTCTCTACTTCTGCCATAATATATCCAATTTATGATACATCAAGCAAAACTCACAGCCTTGGAATTTTATGTTTATTTGCTGCGTAGCGTAGCAAGCGATTTTTAGGCCCATTCATTTCAGCCAATTTAATTGAGACAGAGTAGCACATATTTACCATCTTTTACACTAAATAGGAATTCAGATAGTCAAGTACGAGATATACCTTTCAATTCTTTATGTAATGAAGCCATTTTCTTTGATTAAGTCTTTCAAAATGTTCCTTTCTGCAACTCGCCTTTGCTCTTTCGCTTCTTCTTTTCCCGCCAGTTGTCTCTCATTGGCCGCTCGATCCAGGCTCCAAAGATACGTTATGACGTCACACTGGTACATGCTCCGCAGCACTCCATTCTGGATTCTGTGGACATTTTGGATTCTGTAGGAAACTTTGATTTGCTACAAGTCTCAGTATAAATCTCAGAGAGCGGAGTAATCGTGCATCTCAGAGAGGGTACTAGATGAAGGAGTCAGAAGGAAGGAAGAGCTCAAGGATAACAAATGCTTGCCTGTGTTCCAGTGCCAGGACAGAATGATTGGGGATTGAGGAGCTCTTGCTTTCAGTTGAATTCTAACTCCCAAAAAAACTGCTACGAAACAAGAAACTCATGAATTTAAAGAAACTTTTCAGTATTGGGTCAAATTTTTGGCTTCTTACAAAAAATATGTATATCTCAAAAACGTGGAGATATTGGTGAGATATCTTATACTGCAAGGTCTAAAAATACATTACACATAGTTTCTTATAAACAAGGAATTTTTATTGGACAAACATGCATATGTGTTTCATAACAAAGGAGCAACTCTTTGTGTTCATCATTTTGTTGCCTTTTATTTGGTAGAGAAGAATGACTTTAGGAGTTCACAACAGAGAAACCAGACAATTGCATTTCACATTCTTTATTGTTATTTCAAATGCTTAGAAAGGAACTGTACATACATAATGGAAACTTGCTCATCAGCAAACTCCTGACAATCCCGTCCACTGTACATAGCATACATACTGACATATTACTGGCTGAAACATCTTAAAATGATGCTTTTTTATGAAAAGTACTACATCTAAAGGAAAGCACACTTGGTGGTGTAGTCTTTCCAGAATATTTTGCAAGAATCAGTACTACAATGTTTGCATAGTTGGCAACAATCTTGTGTAAAATTCCTTGACACAAAAATAAATGAACAAATTTATCTAATATTTTGAAAATGGGAATGATCATATAAAAGATGCTGTCCTTCTGTGCAGCTAAATGGTATGTGATTAGCACCACATTATGAGCACAAAAGACAGATATACTGACAATCATTTCTGGATGGTCCATCTTTCACGTTTTATATCAAAACAAATTTCCCTTGAAAAAGGAACAAAAATTGAACTTCTGGGGAAAAAACTGTGTAGAAACAAAGTTGTTTAGAAACAAAATTATCTACTATATACACATCAGTTTCTCTGTGGAAACATTTAACAATAACATAACATGTTCTTCACAATCTGGATGTTGCATCTATAATTCTTTTCCAACTATAAATATACACAACCCAGCAAAAATCCACATTACATCTAGCCCTCTGATTTTGGAGGTGTAATCCATCCATAACGTTCATGTGTTTTTACTAATTTCTTGAAAGATGACTCAGCTTCTCTTCTGCTGAATTCTGATTTTGATTTTTTGTCAATGCGTCCTTTTCCTTTCACAACAAGAGCAGCGAATTGCATCACAATTGCCTCTACAGTGTATGCACTACTCCATCCTGAAGGTGTCAACAGCTCCATGCAGATAGCTCCTCCATCCAAAACAAAACCCCCGTCAATCCTTGGTTTTACAACTCTCATGAATGGTGGAGCAAAAGGGAAGTTATCTGGGAACTTCAGATTTAAGAGTACATGGGGATAGTTTAGTTCTTGCATATCTTTATGTAATTCACTGTCCGGATCAATCGTAAATAATTTAATATTCCACTCAAATAAACTATCATCTACAAGCTCCGCTGAAAAACAGGAATGTTTATCCTCACAGCTTTTCGATATCAGTAAAAATTCTTTCATCAATCTTTTCGTGCGCAGTTCAGTTCGGCCATTACTTGTTGTTGGTAATTTGATGTTGTTACCCAATGCTTTCGGTTTTACCACACGTTTCTCTTCCGTTTTATTTACATCTTCAACTTTCTTTGAATACTTCTGTCCTGAAATGGTTGCATTGTTCAAATCATTGCTTGCGGGAGCATCTTGTTTCTTTTTGATCAACTTGAGTAAAGCTGCCATAATTCACGTACCTTCACGCAACCCGGGCCTAAATCAATTAAGACAACTGCTCGGAATTGACGAAATAAAACGTGTAATTCAACCAATTAATATCTGGTGGCAAGCTGAAAATGTCAAAGGATAGTTGTTGAATGTATTTGAGTTGTTCCAATCTTCAAAATATGTAAATCTGAGCTACAAATTCCGAAATAAACCTCTAGATATATGTTGATGCTCGGCGCCGCTCTCCAAAGTGACAGTGATTTGAAGGAAACATCCGGCGCGGCTTCGCTTTGAAGCCTCTTTCCCATGCATTATGACGGGTGTATAATCCGGCCGATGGATCCGGACCTGACTTCGAGTCTTTGTGTAACTCACAAAAACATTCCGGTTTCGGAGTGTTTACAAGCATCCTTCTCCTTCTGTCTAAATCACGGGGGTTTAGCATCAGGGCTATAATCCGGTCCGGATGCCAAATCTATGGTAAACTAACAAAAACATCCCAGCCCTAAGCTTCTTTTCTCTAAACTTACATTTACACTTTTTCGCTGCCTCCCATGGAAAATCAAATCATTAGTTTAGAAAATTTCTTCTTTTCCTTCCCCCGCCAATCTACAATTGTTTGTTGACATGACAATGGCTAAAAAATTTCCGGAAAACATTATAAACACATCTGCTGCCGATTTCATCTGTGCAAATTTGTCGAAAAGCTTTAATTTCCAAACGGATGCTTTGCGGATAATATAGTTGCACTTAAAAACGCAGTTGTTTTTAACGATGGATCATCCATGTGGCATTTGGTCATTTTGCGGTTGGAAAAATGTGCTCGAAAATGATGTTTGAGAATGACTGAAAAATCTTTTAAGACTGATGCAAAGACATTCGACTTTGATCGTTTGCATTCGAAAATTAGCCATTTATGAGGAAAATTACGAGTAGAAATCAGTCCATACTGGCATAAGCATTGAATATTTGCAGAACTTTAAAATGAAATGTGTACAATGTTATAAACCTATTCTTTTAAGTGAATTGCTCAAAGGAAACTTCAGTGGGTAATTAAATTTCCCATTACCCCAGAGAGAGTGTTTTGACATTATCACCATTTTCAGAATTACAACATTTTTAACATATCAAAAGGGCTCTTTCTGTAATTTATGGCAAAGTACATGAAGTTCCCTTCAGTTGACAGAATAGTTTGTCAAAGATTGCAGCCCAATACTGTCCATACTTGATCATTTCCCTGAAAACATTATATCAAAATGAGAAACGCAAAAGAAAATAACTAAAAGCTTCAATTATCAAATCTGTATGTGATAAAAAAGTAAATCCATCCATGATCCATTCTAAGAATCAAAAATCAAATTATCAAATCTTTGATGAATGCTCTAATAGCATATAAAATTCTATTTCATTGTCAGCTTTGATATATTCATTAATTGAAGTACAAAGTAAACAGAAATACCTGCTAGGAAGGTTAAGATAGCTTCGGTCATGTGGGAAGCAGAAATGAATTAAGAATAACCACAAAATTCCGAAAAAGCTTGAGCATTTCTTGCAACTTTTCTATCAATATTTGTCAGAAAATTGTTACACCTCAAGTTTGTAGGGGAGTAGCAGCATAGAGATCTTCACCACCTTCTAAAACAAGCAACGACAATTAAAAGCTGAGCGAGGCAATTTTTCTAGCACTTTATTGTATCAAAAGTCCTCTTCATAAAATTTCCAAAATGTATCTCAGATGGACCTAGAAGAACGTCAATAGCAAACCATAATCTGTCATGTTATATCATCGGATAGTGCAACAAAATTTGCCAACTGCATTGAATAATTTTGAAACTGGCATGAAGTCTCTTATGTCATTAGTTCTCATTCCACCCGTTTTTAAAGAGCATGATTTAAAGACAGTTTGGAATTAACACTAATATTTCACTTTGCTACTGCCAAAATTGAAATGCGAAAGTGTCTTTACTGCAAGTAATTCCTTTTCTTCAACATGGCAGCAGCTCATATATTAATGACTGCATAAACTTAGAAATTTAATCCTTCATACAACGGTTCATTTTCTTCTGTGCCTTCTTTCTTTACCTGAATATGTGCCAATGTGTTTTGGAAATGTTTGTTTATTTGTTCTGTCTCCTCGTTGGTTTCCAAACTTGGAATATCTTCTCGAATCTTATCGATTAATTGTCCCAAAATCGTGACATTAACCTGAAATAAAATTTAAACTCTGAAATCAACTTCATCCAACTATGATCAAAATGGCAAACTGAGATGAAGAAGCTGTGAACCGTAAGATAAATTCGAGACCATTCTTCTTGGGAAAACTTGAGCATTCTCAGTGCTGCGAAACAAAGCATCATCAAGGTTCTAATTACCCTGGGTAACAGAGCCTCGAAGTGGTAACAGAGCCTCGAAATGGTACCCAGGATGGATTTTTACCAATGGTTTGATGTGATCACAGTTCTTCAAAACATATCAAATGTCTTTCTCACACGAAAAACGGTGTGAGAAAGACATTTCAACGATTTTTCCTATTGTTACCCTCTCAGTTTGTATAGCCTTTTGCAATGAAATTAAATAATCTATAATCAGATACCCATAAAAATCAAGCTTCCCAGGCCAAATGAATATTTTCCTGAATTTGAGCTCGTAGGCGAAAAAAGGAAAGAGAACTTCTAAAAATGGTGAGACTCAAAAAGTGGCAACATTTAACATCTGTGGCAAAGACTGCATCAGCAGTCAAATTTGGAGAAAAATAAGTAAAATATTAAATATGTCACTGCAAAATGTCAGAATATGCAGCATTTCAATCCTGAAAGAACAAAATGTCAGACAAGAAGTATTTCACTGTTGATAAAGCAATATGTTAAAATATTCAAATTATGTTAAAATATGTAGCATTTCAATGTTGATAAAGCAATATGTTAAGATATGTAGCATTTCACTGTTGATAAAGCAATATGTTAAGATATGTAGCATTTCACTTACCGCATCATTTCCTTTCTCATGGTAAAACAAATAACGATTGAGTATCTCTACAAATAATTGAACTTGTACAGTTGGGTCCATACATTGGTTTGCAATACGTAAAGATTTCTTGAGGCATTCCATGACTCTCTTGCTATCACGACACTGCAATAAAGAGAGGAGTTCTTGAGTTGATAAATGATGGCAACAGCGAGCCATCAGCAAATTAGTAGCCTGAGTGCAGACTCGACTGATTTGCTTTGAGAGAGGTTTCTTATTGGGGGTTTGTATTGGCAACGTGCGACGTGCAATGTGTGTGACTTGTCTAGCATCAATCCAATGTCTGTTCAGGGTGCCCCAAAACAATTGTTTGACATTTGACTCAATATTAAAAGATACCGAAATAATAAACGGGCTCCATGGTAAGATAACCATATTGCTGAGATTTTAAATTAATTTTGGACACCAGAAGCTAGCAAATCGGCTAAACATTCACGGAGTTACGAGCTTTTGAGAATTTTACATCTGTCGAGTACGCCAAAAAAAGTTCAGGCGTTTGAGAAAGCATTAAATCAAAGTTTGCTTATTGTAGAACGACTGAAGTATTCTTCTGCAAAATTTAAAGGCAATGTGTCCATGTAAGTACAGCCGCGTATACGCTCTTGTCAAAATATGCTGACACGATGCTGACGAAGAGCCCCCAAGAGCGCACTGTGATTGGTAGAGTTTAACTGACCACATGCAAAACTAGAATTTGAATTTCACAACGAGGCTGCCTGCTGTGAGACTTCGCGTTCAGCTCTGGAAGCGCAACAGCAAGTAACAACCGCAAGTAAGTCATCAGTCTTCTTATATTACAGCTGGCTACCTTTTGAATTCCATGGCAAAGTGATCACATGACATATCACGTGAAAATAGCAAAGTCACTGTACTTACATGGACACATTACCTTTAATGAGGGGTTTTAGGCCTTTTTTCAGGCATTTTGCAAACAAGGGATTTTCGTAAAGTAAATAAACGAATAAAATAAATAAATTAGATAAATGGAGTGAATGTTCGTAACTATATTTTTAGTGCTCATAGAAACATCTAAAAATAAAAAAATACTTCAGTCTTTCTGCTGTCAACCAGAACTCGACTCCTTCAAATCCATCTGGTACTTTAGGTACTTACGATTGTTCAAACATTTTAACTTTTTTGGCGCACACGGTATATATACTCTGACATGAAATCTTAACGAAGTACCCGGACCCGGTAGGGCGCACATGGTACTGCAATCTCCCGGACCCAGTATAGGGCGCAAATTAAATCTTAACGAAGTACCCGGACCCGGTAGATCACTAACAGACTGATGTGTTACTTAAAAAACTCACGAAGGTTTTACCTCAGCCCCCTCTCCTTTCTCTGCATCTTCTCCCTCGTTTGTCCTTCCCGACCAAAAGAGATGTGAACAGACAGACACCCCCCTGCACTGGTCAGGCTTCTTCAACAGCTTTGACGCAGCCAATGCACACTGGGTTCGCAATGGTTCATGGTTCTCTTCGCTAAAACAGCTCATCTTTTCAAATGTTCCAATGATCAATGTTATTGCAGCAAGCTGGGCTTTGGAGTCGGAAATTTCGTCTTCATAAATAGCAAAGGCCTGCAAAAATGAACAAAAGACCATAGGNAAAAACTCACGAAGGTTTTACCTCAGCCCCCTCTCCTTTCTCTGCATCTTCTCCCTCGTTTGTCCTTCCCGACCAAAAGAGATGTGAACAGACAGACACCCCCCTGCACTGGTCAGGCTTCTTCAACAGCTTTGACGCAGCCAATGCACACTGGGTTCGCAATGGTTCATGGTTCTCTTCGCTAAAACAGCTCATCTTTTCAAATGTTCCAATGATCAATGTTATTGCAGCAAGCTGGGCTTTGGAGTCGGAAATTTCGTCTTCATAAATAGCAAAGGCCTGCAAAAATGAACAAAAGACCATAGGAAAGGGCATAATACGTGAAACTGCTACTTTTGTCCGCAAAGAGTAGGTTTGGAAATATGCCTATGATCAATATCATTGAAGAAACCTGGGTTTTCCAGTCAGCAGCTTGTCGTTTTGAATTTGCAAAGAATTTAAGAAAGTATATTGTATGCTTTAGCAAAAACCATTGAACTGGAGAGAAATCGCTTTTTACGGGCATTATTTTCCATAAGAAGGATTTGAGCCAGTGCTAAAAGTTTCTTAAAATTATCAAACTTTGAGTACTTAGAGCTTCTTACGAGTTTCTTAAAAGGTCAATAACATCCCCCATGCTGTGCTCTCGTTAAAAACTAAGATTGTTGAAGCCTTTCCAATGTTTTGACATTATTCAAGTACTTTCCGAGGATAGAGGTGAAAATAAAGTAAACATATGCTTCGGATATCTTTGCCTGAAATAAATAGCTTCTAAACAAAACTTTCCCAGTACTGGAGTTTCTTTATTTGTTAGCAATCTGAGGGTTGACTTTCTTATGAATGGTGTCTTATAAAAATATGTGTATTCCGAAACACAATTACGTTAAAAAAATTCGCAAGATGTTATTGAAACTTTGAGTTGTTTGTTCATGGCCGGTGCAAGGATCGAAACCACTTATCGGCGTCGGCTCATCTGAGACCTGTCCTGCTGTGTAAGATTTTTGCTGGGAAAGATAATCTAGTTTCCAATCAGTGGAAGAATAGAACAACAGAAAAAACTTCCAAAAACAAAATATCCTTTTAGCACGAACTTTATTAATAATAAGCAGGGTGGGGGGGGGGGATCTCTTCAGTCTTCAGACCATTAAAGGGAACGGTAAGGCAGACTGAAGAGATAGACTTGGGGCAAGTCTGGGGGGGGGGGAGTTAAGTTATTTCTAACTTAATTTGTAAGGTTTTATGCACGGCCCCCTGAAAAGCAGTCTATCGATTGACGGGGTTACCGTGCTTAAAGAAATTAAAATGATTGAAAAATGAAAATGGGGGTAACTTATTTACCCGTAATGTTACTCTGAAGATGAGTTCTTACATTTTNACTGATGTGTTACTAAAAAACTCATGAAGGTTTTACCTCAGCCCCCTCTCCTTTCTCTGCATCTTCTCCCTCGTTTGTCCTTCCCGACCAAAAGAGATGTGAACAGACAGAAACCCCCCTGCACTGGTCAGGCTTCTTCAACAACTTTGAGGCAGCCAATGCACACTGGGTTCGCAATGGTTCATGGTTCTCTTCGCTAAAACAGCTCATCTTTTCAAATGTTCCAATGATCAATGTTATTGCAGCAAGCTGGGCTTTAGAGTCGGAAATTTCGTCTTCATAAATAGCAAAGGCCTGCAAAAATTAACAAAAGATTATACGAAAGGGCACAATAAGTGAAACTGCTACTTTTGTCCGTAAAGACTAGGCTTGGAAATATTGCAATGATCAAGATCATTGTAGAAACCTGGGTTTTCCAGTCAGCAGTTTGTCGTTTTGAATTTGCAAAGAATTTAAGAACGTATATTGTATGCTTTAGCAAAATCCATTGAACTGGAGAGAAATCGCTTTTTACGGGCATTGTTTTCCATTAGAAGGATTTGAGCCAGTGCTGAAAGTTTCTTAAAATTGTCAGACTTTGAGTACTTAGAGCTTCTTACGAGTTTCTTAAAAGGTCAATAACATCCTCCATGCTGTGCTCCCGTTAACATTTCAAAACTAAGATTGTTGAAGCCTTTCCAATGTTTTGTGTATCCCGAAACACGATTACGTTAAAAAAGCTCGCAAGATGATGTTATTGAAACTTTGAGTTGTTTGTTCATGGCCGGTGCAAGGATCGAAACCACTTATCGGCGTCGGCTCATCTGAGACCTGTCCTGCTGAGTAAGATTTTTGCTGGGAAAGATAATCTAGTTTCCAATCAGTGGAAGAATAGAACAACAGAAAAACTTCCAAAAACAACAGATCCTTTAAGCAAGAACTTTATTAATAATAAGCCGGGTGGGGGGGGGGGATCTCTTCCGTCTTCAGACCATTAAAGGGAACGGTAAGACAGACTGAAGAGATAGACTTGGGGCAATTCTAGAAGGGGGGGGGCTAATTTATTTACCCGTATTGATACTCTGAAGATGAGCTCTTACATTTTGCAGAGGAACAAATGCTAAAGGTAGAGAACAATGGACACATCCAATGGGTGGTAAGGCGTCACAGTTGTGT
>REGL01000609.1:43853-84198 GCA_004194395.1 Aurelia aurita complex sp. Pacific | reverse complement strand
AAACTGAAGCCCTATTATTTGGAACAGCTCAGAGAATCCGGAAATGCACGGGGCCTTTATGCATATTACACGAGGATGGTCAAATCAACATCACTTCGACATACAAGTATCTAGGTGTGCACCTAGACTCTTCATTGAATCTTAACAGTGATTTTGATGCCAAATACAAGAAAGCCACAGGTCGTTTACGACTCTTAGCAAAGATCAGAAGCCATTTGGACATAGAATCAGCGAAAGCCATCTACCGTGCAATGGTATTACCAGTGCTCACTTATTGCGGCATATTGAATCTGAAATTGAATAGGACACAAGAAAACAAGCTCAACTCGTTTCACAATCGTGCAATGCAAATAGTCGCAAAAAATCAAAGATGTGAAGTTATATCACCAATAAATGCAGTTAAAAAGAGAGCCTGCGTGCTAGTATACAATGTCCTGCAGAACAATGTCTGTCATGCTTTAAACCAATACTTTATGTATCAAGAACATTGCAAGAACACAAGGAACAATCATTGTAGTGTATGTCTTCCACGGATAAGAACAGAATACGCGAGGAAAGGTTTCTACTACATGGGTGCAAAGACTTTTAATGAGCTACCACTGAGTGCAAGGACGTCTGACAATGCATCTGATTTTATGAAAATTATGAACACAATTTATACATAAGATTTTAATTTGTTATACTACAAAATTGATTTTTTGAGACCTGCAGTTGTAACATATTCATATATTTTCTTTTTTAAGCACCTTTCTTTTTACAGGACAAACATTGATAACAGCAATTTCGTAATTGTTGAAGTTTTTATCCTGTTAAATAATTCGTTATTATTATTATTATTATTTTACATGTTATTTGACTGGTCAACTGAATGCAATATTTCATTGGCATAAGCTGGAGCAGTTCCTTTGAAAATTTTCATTACATTTATACAGATATTTTGATTTATTTGGTGCTTTGTGGGGAGCCAGTTTATAGCTTTGAATTGTGTAACCCTAACATGTGCTGTGTTCTATCTTTTAATCCTCAAATATCTTGCAAGTGCTAGTTTTAATAATTCAGGTGTTTTCCCCATCTCTGTCTTTCAAATCTCGTGTCATCATTTCCAATGACTAATTCATTAGATCGCTTTTTGGTAGATTGTTGAAATAAGGCAACGATGTTGTAGACTTTATGGTGATAAGAAGTCTCTTATATTTTTCAAGAGACAAAAAATCGTACCAGAAGAAGAATGGGAAGAATTTATGTCTGCGTTAAGGCGTGAACTGCCATCTACATTCAGAATAACTGGGACAAGGAGGTGAGTACAGTATTTGGATCACCTTCATAAACGTTTGCTGCAACACTTTTTCTGTATGTTCATACTGTATGCAATACTGTGTATAATTTCAGTGGCTGTCTACATCTACATTATATCTATAGTAATAATCTGCAAGACCAATTGGCATTACTGGAAAGTGTTATTTACCCACAAATAAAATTAAAATTAAATCCTAAAAGTTCTAATTGGAAAAAGTCTCTAAAATACACAATCTAACTTAGTTACTAAAGGCTGTCCAAAAATTATGATGATATCAAAATGCAGTATTGTTGTCATTTTATTGTAGCCATGCCAAAGATCTTCTTAGGATACTGAAAACCAATTTTGTGAGTGAAACAAAGGATGAAGATGAATTAGAAGAGAAGCCTTTGGTATGCCTCAACTGGTAAGATCAATTTCCTAATTTCATTGAAAATTTGTATCTTATGATCTGACAGTGTAGTTAAATTTCTGATGTTTTTAATAGTCTACCATCATTGTATGTTTGTGCAACTGTTTGCTTGACTAATGGATTGCTGGACTGCTCATGTAGTTAATTACCAGACTGAATTCATTCATTCATTTCATTTTAATTTCTTTAAGCACGGTAACCCCGTCAATCGATAGATTGCTTTTCAGGGGGCCGTGCATAAAACGTTACAAATTAAGTTAAAAATAATGAATGGTTGGTAGACTGCTTAATTGATTGGTTGATTTGATTGGTTGGTTGATTGATCAATTGCTTCTTATCTCTGTTGTCAGGTATCCAGATGAGCTGGCATGGGAGACAAAAATAGCAAAACGAGAAATACGCAGATCTGAGAAACTCAAGCAGCTGCATAAATTTCTTGTTGATGAAACTGACTGTGTATGTACCATAAAAAATGTGATTTAAAAAGAGTGACTTTTACCACTTGCCTTGCTAATGGTTGTCAAAAGGAGTTTTGACCAAGGAAGTCTGCAATGTCTAATGTCTCCTCCATTGATTTTAGAAATCATAGTATTTAAAAGAGGCCCAAATTTTTTGAAGTACCAGGTGAAAAAGTTTGTGCATTGGCTTGAAACAATATATGTTCTTCACAGTATCATTTCAACAGCTAATTGTTTAAAACAAATGCTCCACAAAAACTGTAAGTTCATTTGCAATAGATTGAACATTCTTTGACATTTTTCATGTCAGTGTATAAATTACTGTTAGCAATATTCCTGCCTCTGAATACAGTAGGTTCATATTGATTGCAAAAGAACATATCTTTGGAGTTTTCCGTATGTTTATTTGTGTTCACACAGATAATTTTCATGAATCGTTATTATCATCAGTTTTATGAAGTAAGGTCCGTTGGGTCTGTTAGAGATTTGTGCTTTTTATTTCTTACAGGGGACAGTGACAAGACAAGAAGCAGTAAGCATGATTCCACCACTTTTCATGGACATCAAACCACATCATAAGGTACTTTGAGCTGCCCAATATTATGTCTTACAAGATTCATAGCAGTGGTGGAAAAAATATTTGCTTTCCTGCGAAGGAACGTCAAACCAGAATTCTTCCTTCCGTTGTTTTATCAATTTTCTGTAGTCCCAGATTTCAGGGTAGTCGACAATCCACTAGGAACTAAAATTACTTTTAAAGCTTCCTTGGATCACCAAACTGTAAATGAAAAGAGTATCATCCCAACTTTGAGTTTATTCTATTCTTTCCTTTATTTAGTTCTTCCTGTCTCTTCATATTTTCAATTTTTACTTTCTTTGTCATCCGATCTTCCTTCCCTCCCTTCTTCCTCCTCAACTTTTTCTTTCCATCGTTTTTCTTCCATCCTTTTTTACAACCTTTTTCCTTTCAATTCTTCTTTCCTTCCTTTCTCGTTTCCTTTCTTTTCCTTCAATCTATTCTGCTTTCTCTCTTTCCTCCTCTTTTCTTCCTTCCAGACAAACAAGCTTCCTGCGAAGCTGCTTCGCGGCTTCACGTACTTTTTCCACCACTGATTCATAGACCATTCATCAAATTTATCAAAATCGTAAACTCAGGATTTATCATATTCATCAAAAAGCTAAAACTTTTCATGTAGTTAATCGTTTTTGTGTTTTGAAATTCAGCAAAACTTTAGTAGTAACGGTTTTTTTTTAGGTTTTGGACATGTGTGCAGCTCCTGGCTCAAAGACTGCACAACTCATTGAAATGATGAATGAAGATAATGACAAAGAGTTACCAAGTAGGTTTTGCTGTGAACACATATTTTAGTATCTATAATGAAACCCAAATGTCTCAGATGGGAAGATTTGGACAAAAAACTTCGGACAAAAAAGCTTCAAAATCGATTTCCTATTTTGCCGCTCACTGCTCACTGATAAAATCTTTTGCTTGCAATGAATCATATAGGCATATAATTAACCTACTGTTGACGACCAAAGATCATCACTGAATGCTTCAAATTGAATCATCACGAGGAAACAAGAATTTTTGGACACTTATAATAAAGGTAATACGGTCCTAAACTTTAACCGTCCGAAACTTTGGGATTGAATGCAAAAATGACATTGACGTTGTAAAAAGGCCAGCAGAAGCTGCAAGAGGATAATTTATTTAAAACGAATCCACAATCGAGAAGTGCAGCAAAAAGTCGCCATGTGTGGCCTTTGGCCTAACGCAGTAGCAACATGCTACATTGGTTGAATATGATGCATGTATTGGTCTTTATAGCCCTAGCTGTTGGATTTATCAGATATGTGTGTCATATACCAGAAGCTTTACAGAGTATGTAATCTCAATGTATTTCCAGGTGAAACAAAGCGAATTATTGTAGCTTTTGACGACAGCCTTACATAAACAAACTTGTTACATTTCAAGGTTTCAAGTTAGTCTTGAATAGACTTATTACGTCTTTCCATTATTCATCATTACTCCTTTCATCACTAGCTGGAGTTGTAGTAGCAAACGATGCCAACAATAAAAGATGTTACATGCTTGTTCATCAAAGTAAAAGGCTACAAAGTGCTTGTTGCATGGTAACAAACCATGATGCAAGTGTCTATCCATTCCTGACTACGATTAATGTAAGTATTAGACTTTTTATTTTTGTAACTATTTCAACTAATTTAGTGTATGATACAAATTTTCTTTGCTCACTGACAAAAGGAGTTTCATTGACTGTATTTTGAAGGTAAATTAACGGAGATATAGCTATATTTTCATAGCAATAATGACTTGGATTAGAAGGTGTTGTGGCGCAGTGGTGTAATCCTCTGAGTTTGTAGCCAGAACAGTCAGGCGGACAGGGTTCGATACCTGGTAGAGCCCCACAACTTGAGCATCATGACAAGGGGTCGCGGACTCGATAAGGTCTTCTTTGCTACTGCGATCCCAGCACTTGGTGCTAAAAAACGCAACTTCGCCTTCATCATGGATCTAATCTAAGAATGGAACAAAAGAAGGCCATGTGTCATTTTAGTTCCTATAAGCTGCTTTTGAATTCTTTGATTTTCTTGATATAGCGAGCGTTCTTAGTTTGCGTTCACTTTGCAAGGAGTTTATTCAGTCATATTCTAGTTTGAGCTTCAACTTAGTTTTTGAAACACGTCTTCATTCGCAGAAGTATAATATTCTTTCACTGCAATGAAGATGATTTTTAACTCATGATCAACTTCTATTGATATTTTAATGTTACTCTGCGATACATTTCCGTTTCAGGAAAGCACTGGATGTAGAGAACCGTTGCTTTTTGACAGAATTCTATGTGATGTTCCATGCAGGTAACAAGAATTGAAATTGTTCTTTCGATCATTTTTGATTCAAGAATGTTGTAGCTTTCAAGGAAAGTTTCAAATTTTATTCTGTGTTATACTCCATGGTATCACTTTGCTTCGGGATTTATTGTAAGGCTATATGTATTCAGCAGTCAGTCCAGGGTCCTGGCTTTGTTTTTCAGATTCACAAACTGATTTGTCAGTATGTGTCATTTAGGTTTATTCATATTTCCTTCAATAATATTCTAGTGGGGATGGAACGTTAAGGAAGAATCCTCAAATCTGGCCAAGGTGGACTCCACACTTAGGAGTAGCGCTGCACAGGTACCTTATCTTTTAAATTCTATGAATTTCTTTCCTATCTATTTCATAGTCCTTTCAGCCATATTTCTCGTAACTTTAGCCTCTTCCACATTGATGAAGTGTCTGTAGCAGGGGTTAATTTTGTAAAACAAAGGATGCAGTTCAGTTTAAAGCAAAGTGATTTGTTTGACACCCAAGAATAGATTTGACACCTTCGACGCAGCCGACCTTCTTGCTCTGTATATTTTTATTTGATCGAGTGTACTCAGGGGTGGGACATCTATATTTCAGAAAGGCAAATGGCTGTGTCTTTTGGGAAACTTAAAACTTGTTTGTTTCACAAAGTTTTCTCATGCTAGTGTATGCCTTATTTCGTTGCTATTTCCTACCCATTTTTGACGTGATTAATTAGCTAATCACTAAAGATACTCGTTGGCATGGATTAAGTACTTTGATCTGAATTTGGACGCTGCTTAAACTGATTTAGAGTCGTTTCCACTTCTATAATTTTCTCAAAATTCTCTAACTGTTTATTTGTCAAATGTAATTTTGTTACTATTTATAATTGAGATTTATCAGTTGTCAACATTCGACTTTCAATCAAAGCTTCGTAACGATGCCATTTTTGTTCAGATTGCAGCTAAAGATTCTCGTCAGAGGTTTGGAATTATTGGCTGAAAATGGCCGAATTGTTTATTCCACGTGTGCCATGAATCCACTTGAAGACGAGGCTGTAATCGCTACTGCTATTCGTATGTCACAAGGAGCGATTGAGTTGATCGATGTATCTTCACATCTTCCACATTTAAAAAGATCTCAAGGACTTACGACGTGGAAGGTTTGCTGAATCTTTTATTTGATTAGTTCATTTATCTTTCTGTTTATTGGTTTTATTTACTATTCACCAGATCCCCATAGAGCAGCGATTATTTCGTGAGTATCTCGTTTACATGAGACCAAGGAGCATCGTGGAACAAATCTATATACTAGACTTCACGGAGAGGGAGCCCAAGGATAAGTGTTTGATCGGCCAGTTTGATTATTACCCGCCATTTTTAGGCCCTAGCCAGTATAACTTGAAGACAAATACCGTTCCTTGTGGGTGGAGTGTAAGCAAAATCTCAAAGCGTAATCAAGAACTGCTTGTTTGCAATAGGCCACTTTGAACCATTTTTGCTACTGCTTTCTTTGATAGGTCTGCGACAAAAAAGGCAACGAAATAAAATCGTTTGAAGAGGTGACTGATGTACAATTTCATGAAGGATACAAGAAGACAATGTTTCCACCGACAGAAGAAGAAAATAAAGAATTCCAACTTCAAAGATGGTAACAACAGTTGTAATGCTTTAAACATTTTCCAACGTAACGCTTTAAACATTTTTCAACTAGATATTTTGAGCCAGATAGGATATACGAATCATGCCCTTTCTTTGATTTTAATTGAAATACGATGATAGACACTGTTATATCAGCTCAAATGAACCTCGACATGATTGAAAGCATTAAAGATTTTGAATGATTTCAGTTGCTTATAAAATACATATCAGTTTGTGGTTTTTAAGGACTACCGAAAGACTGTTACGACTATTCTCTATGATGATTAATGGTTTCAGTACCATGAAATTTTTCAGTTATTTATGCTAGACTCAGTTTAATACCAGTCTTAATTCTCTCAGTGTTCGCGTTTGCCAATGATGTCAGTACCACGATATAGTTTCATTTATTTATCCTAGATAACTCAGTTTAATACCAGTCTTGATTCTTTCAGCGTTCGCGTTTGCCCTCACCAACAAGATACAGGAGGATTCTTCATTGCTGTGTTGACAAAGAAAGGCCCGTTACCATGGCAAAGTAAGAGCAAAACCAAACGAATGGCACATAAAAAATTGCTGCCTTGGGAATACCTCGAGAAGGTAAACTAGTGCTTTGAAATCATTATTCTACTGCATAATTGTTCGTTCATTTGCCCGATTTATCGATCCAGTCTATCTTCTTTGCTTTGAGAAAATATCCCGATAAATGTTAAAACATTCTTTTCTTCAAACGATTTATGAACCTGCTTTGGAGAAATAAAAATTGGAGGAGCCTCGGCGAACTCCAATTAGAGTTCTTCGATTCTCCTCGTAGCATCGAGATCACTGTGCTAAAGTGATAAACTGTGCAGAGCACAGTGAGCTTCGATGCGGAGAGGAGGCGAGGAAGAATTCTTCTGCCCCTCGATGTTTGTTAAACTACTGAGCTGCAATGATAACAAGCAGTACTATTCACGAGTAGTTAGGTAAAGACATCAGACTCACAAATGTCCTATTCTTTAACCAAAAGCAACTGTTTTTTTATGTTTGGAGGACAAATGCAAGCTCCACTACCAAGTGTACGTGAAACACCATTTGTTTTTAGTTTATGATAGTTATTATACCAATGCAGTACTGTAGTATTTATTATATTGTAGTAATGTTTTGTATGGTAATATTGTACATTATTTGTAGTGTGGTATTGTGCTAACATTGGTTTGCAAGCAAGTTTGATTTGAATTTTAGAAAGCACAGAAGTCAGAGGAAACTACGGAGGAAAAATCAGCGTCATGCGACGCAGAGGATGATGAAAAGGAGGCAATTTCAAAAAGAGAGGTTAGCGAGAATGATAAAGAAGAATCCACTGATCTTAATGGAAAGGAAGAAGTAAAAGAGCCACCAAGAAAGAAAATGAAAAAGAAGGGATATCTTGAAGATCCTTTTATCTTTTTAGAAGAAACTGATCCACAGTTAAAGGAAATCGTGTAAGAATTTATTTTTATAATGTTACTTTTCATTTAAATCAAACTAAAATGCATTTGAACCTTGGAAATGACTTTATGAAGAAAAATTTGCACTTAAAATCAGTTATCGTTTTGATTCTGTACTGATGCACATATCTTCTTTGCACAAGATCATATTGCGAACTGATTGATAATTTAACCACAATAAGGGCACAATTGGAGAATTGAGAGAAATGTTTTCGTACCTATCTTTCGAGGTATATTCCATTTAATTCCTCTTTACAATGTCTGAAGTATTTTTGCTAATCTTTTACAGGGATTATTTTGGTTTTCCTGCGACATATCCAAGAAGGCAGACGCTAATTAGAACGACTGGAGGAATGAAAAGACATGTCTACTTTGTATCGAAAAGTGTCAAAGAAATCATTGATCATAATGTTGATAATTTAAAGGTGAGGATATCTTTACTTTAATTCCTGAGCTTTTCAGTAGAAAAACCCGTTCTGGTTATTTTTGCCAACTTTTCATAAACCATTGGAATTTTAGAAACAAGCGTTCTAACTCAATCAAAAAAAAAGGCCAAAGCTTGATGACTAAAGCTCAAATAAAGGCAAAAAAAGAATAAGGTCTCGGCTCAACAGAAATATCTCTCTCCTACATAAATTCACTGGGTATAGATAGTTGAAAATTGTATTCGTTCCGTTAAATCAAAGTTTATTTAGTAAAACTGCTGTCCATGCAGATTCCCTCGCATCTAGCAACCTTGAATGCTACGACTTTGTCTTGTTGACTTGCCTTGTTGTGGCTGGACATTAGACTTGCAATACCTATTCCGCCTACAATACCTAGTCCGCTTCAACGAAGTTTTAGCAGAATGACTTTATCACTGTAAATAACAATTCAATTAAATGGAGCAAAACACAGACGAATGTCATCAGTCTAGCTGGACATTACCACCTGAGAATTTAAACACTGAGAACAAATGGGTATTGCGGAAAAACTTATTACCTTTTCTAACAAAGTTGTCAAATTTGTATGTTGGTTATCATATTTCTCACAACTTTATTTTCTTCCAAGATTATCAATGGCGGATTGAGGATATTCTCTCGATGCTCGTTAAAAACTGGAGAAACTGAAGGATGCCAATTCCGATTGACACAAGAGGTAATTCTTTCATATTTCTTTCTCATTCCAAACTTAGAATCCATGTTCTTATGATGCAATATTTCTTTCTCATTCCAAACTTAGAATCCATGCTCTTATGATGCGACTAGAGGAAATTTGCAAATCGTTGTTTAAAAGCTTCTCTGACCACTTTCTTTATCTACCGAAACTTTACTTGGAGTCTCCCTAGCATCCCACCTCACCACACCAAGCATAAAACCCCAACACGCCAGCATAGTACCCCTCTCCTTTAAGCCCTATCCACCACATCAAGCATAATACCCCAACACGCCAGCATAGTACCCCTCTCCTTTTAGCCCTTTCCACCACATCAAGCATAATACATGAAATAGATTTATATTAAATAAATGTTCATGAAAAAAATTAGGGAATCTAATAATCTAATGAATTATACCTCCCTTGTGTCAGGGTATTGAAACAACACACCGATTCACACAAAAGCAGAAGGTAGAAATAACATATGAAGATTTGATGTTGCTATTGACTGAAGGAGAGCCACGTTGCTCAAAATTAACTGAATCAACACATAAGCAACTGGACGAAAATGGTGAGACTTCCTGACTTTATCTTTACATGTAACTTGATTGTAAAAGTTGTTAAAATTTTGTGAAATGAGGCCCTTGGAAATCTTAAGCTTGGAACAATAGAATATTTGTTAAAATAATCTAGGGATAAGGGCAGAACGTGCAAAATGTGGTGAAAAAAATGGATTTGGTAATTTTTAGAAACGAGAATATAATAGGCTTTTACAAGCAGAACTAACTATTGAGAGTGTAAGTATGTTTACGCAGGAAAAACTTTTAGGGTTTCAATCATCGGGGTGCAGGAAAATTCCAAGTAACTTTTGAAAATGAGTTATTCTAAGAATGTTTCGAAGTAGATTGCCATAAATTAATTCGAAAACTGGACAGACATGACATATTTAAACCTACATACCACTTGATTTGATTAATTCTCGATGTTGATGTACAAATTGATTTTCCAGGTTTTGGATCTATTCTATGGCATTACAAACCAACTTGCAATCCCTCAGTCAGGTAAGAGAACAACTTTTACCGTTTGACAGTTTTTACCGTTTGACAAACGAGGACTGTAAGTTGAGCTTTGATCATGGTCATGAGCTTGGAGCAACATTCTAGAGGGCAGTTCTTGAGAAATCGTAATTTGATACGTCTATGCAAACAATCTTGCAATTAAAGACTGGAACCCCTTACCGAAAATACGCAGATACAAAACCTGGTTTCCATTTGAAAATTTTCTGCTCTATTGCTTGTTTTGGTTTCAAGTTCAGCATTAAAGGAAAAACTTGCCACATGAGCACCAAATGGAAGCCCACTCCAAAACAAAAATCAGCAAGAAACAACAGCAACGAGAAAGAAAGAGCATTTCAAACAATGGAAATAACTCAGCCCTGAAACCAAAACGAGTAATTTTGAACGGAACAAGCTCAAATTTGAAACCTTGAAATGCATGTTTGAGCAAAAATATTAAAACAGAGCTTTTCAAGGGGCTGTAAAAGATTTTTGTAAACAATCGGAAAGTACGGGACAACCCGCACACTTGACTAAAGCCTTGGGTTTTTAATGGTGACTAGTTTCATCGCAGCGTCTACGTAAGTTATTTGGAAAAATAGAACGCCAAGATTGTCGCAGATACTTTGGATTACTATTCTCTGTGCAAAATCGCCATAAGCTATGTTGTGTTTAGCCTGAACACATTCGATGATTTGACACGCAGAGCCACACAGAGAGGACGGGTGTAATGACACCTTATTAGACTTTTGTCCCTGTCATGTCAGCAAGACGAACTGTTTATTCAGTTGACTATTCAGCTATTTTACGAGAACTAATTGTAAACAGTAACTTTTATCATGATGGCTCGCACATAAGGTCACTGCCGTTGTATTCGGACACAGGGAAATGCGCTCGTGCACCAGATAACTGTATATCTGCACCGCATCTATGCCATGTATCCTCTTATACTATGATTGTTCTGTTCCTTCTCTTTGAGCTCAAGAAAATTTCTCTGAAGTTCATATAAAGTAGTAAGAAATTTAAAATTTGAACGAAAAGGAACAAATTGTTTGATGATAATCGTAGCATGTTTACTTTAATTTTTTTAGAATTCTGCTTCAAAATTATACCTAAGAATTCTTGGCTTTTGAGCTTTTGCAACTGGAATTGTGTAATCTATCTCTGCCTTCTCCATTAGTGATTCTGTTCAACAAATATCCTCAGATATATGGATGAGCGGATATCGAGCTAAAACAACTGTTCGAAGTATGATGGCGAAATCAGAACGAAAGCATCTCCTTAGGATACTTGGACTATCTACAGATATTCTGGAAAATGTCAAAACAAATGGTAATAATTTTAGAAATTTATAAACATTTGGCTTCGTTTTCTTAAAAAATGTTCAGCGATTTGAAGTTGCTGTTCATTTCATGCTTGTCATAATCATTCAAAGGAATATACACAAAGGGGTCCAGGAGTGTCAGTAGGCAATTTTAGCAAGAAGACGTGAGCCGAGAAGACGCTACCAGAATTCTTTTGTACAAGGATGTAATTTACAAAGCGAAATCAACTTCAAAACTTTTGTGAATCACCTGGGGCTTTGTGTAAGTTCTGTTATGAAATCGACAACCTGAAAATTATACTTTTGAAGGCCGCCCACCAAAAAAAGAACGTCGATACGGAAAGTAAGAACTATTTATGTGAGCATATTCATAACCAATGGAGACAGGAGAACACAAACTATTTTCAAGGAGTATTCCTCTTTATGAGCAGTTTTTTGAGATAAAAAGGATGAAAAATTGGAACGCTCCAAAAACCTCTGAGCGTCCCCATCTTCGGAGACGTCCGCGCCTTGTTGCTAAAACAGCCTAGTGAAGTGGTCGACCGACCGCAACGATGATGTGATCTTTCGGCTGTTTTCATAAACCGGATCACAGGGAACCAAGGAAATCAAAACTGACACTCCTGGACTCCCTGTGATATACATTGGTATGCAGGCTCGCCTATAGATGAAATGAACAAAACACTCAAACACGACATCATTTCTTTTGGCTATCCATTGTTTACTGGGCGCATGCAGCTTCGATTTGCATAGGATATTCTTTGACTTCTTTTTGCGTTTTGCAACTGCAAACTTTAACCTTGCACACAAATCTCCTTTCAGAATTAAAAATCCTTTGTTTTTGGCAAATCACAGGAAGATATGGGATTTTACTGTAAATGTGACCTTTACCAATGCCTATTCCTTGTTGAAGGATCTTATGAATACTGTCATAATAGATTTAATTTCTTCCTCAGCCGAGAATGAAGAAAGGCAAGCACAGGGACTTGATGATGTTGCAGACATCGAGTTGGAAGGAAATGCAATGAAAGATGATTTAGAAGATGAGAATGCAATGGAAGACGATGAAAAGGCAGAAAGTGACAGCATGGAGTAGAAACAAAGAGACAACCAGCAACCACAAATCTAGATCCTTCAAAATGATCCAAACTTACTTCTAGGGAACCACAATTGGGGCTCTACCTCCAGAGAAAAGATGTCACAAGGAAGAATATTGAATGCAAAAATTTTGTAACTTATGAAACAGAATATTGTATTTTATAAACCTAATTAGGTTGGAACGGAATTGTATTTAATTCGATCATATCACGGTAGTTTTTATTTCTCTTTTCTCATCGGATGAATTTCAAACTTATGCTGCTAGTTTTTCAAGATGCAAGTCTTCAAATGTTCATTCAAAAACATGCGTTATTTTGATAGACTTTCAAAATTTCTCACTGGCTGATTAGCCTGCTTTGTCTCAACCACAATTCTGTTAAAACGAAGATGGGATCTAATTTCTAATGCAGCCATCTCAAAAGCCCGATGTTCCTGCCTTAAGATATTGCATTTCTACCTCTGCAACTCATAAACTTTTTGCCAGCCTTGATAAAATGTTGGTCCATTCAGTGATATTTTCCGGGGGGGGGGGGTACATGACTTGAGGATGGACAGGGTCTGCCGCCCGGTTTCCAGAAAGCTACCCTCTTCTAATTACCCAAACTTGCTTTTGATACCCACTTTTATGATGAATTTTGGCGGAAACTGCCTATTTTAACCATTTTTTGCGAATCTCAGCGAAACCCCACCCTTGTTTATGGAAAATCTGCCAAAAAAGGACCCTTGTTTAGAGAATTTTGGGCCCAAAAGGCACATACCTGTACCCCAAATATCTTATGTACCCCCCCCCCTGGGGATATTTTCTTCATGTCACCTAGCAATAACTTGTGTCTGCAGGGAGATAAAACATTCAAGAGAAAAACGGTTTTCATTTTTTACGGTGAATTTTTAATAATAAACATTGTTCATTTGTTCTGCTTCTTCAGCTCCTTGACTGCTGCTTTGATGATTCGACTTTTCTGAAGGAGAAGAAACATTCTTGTCAAAATACAAAATCTTGTCAATCAACAAGTCATATTGAAAAAACACAGTCATTTAAAATTTGCTGTCAACAAAATTTTAAATGCTGAACTCTACTGCACAACTTTTGCTTACTAAGGAATTTACATGTCGTAAAGCTGGTTAATATATCAGACTTTTTAAATGTAATACTTTTTCTAAAACATATAATTTGAATTATGGTTAACAATTTTGTGTCACAGAAACAAATTTTCAGTGAATCCTCGATAAAAAACATGTTACTTCAGGTACCACAGCGTAAAGTCTACATATAAGTGAATTAAATTTTGAATTAAGAGCATCAATGTGGCAAACTTCTCAGCATCAAATTTTGTCATAAATTTTTGCATTCCACAGGTTTTTGAACATCTACAGTACAGGCCTTGTGCACATCAACAAGACATGAATTATTTACATTATTATGAGAATTCTTGATCCATATGAAAGATTGTAAATTTTTCTGAACAATAACTCTTTCCCAGAATACCATGTTAATGTGAGCAAGGCCTGTAGCGTATACAGTAAACAAAATTATGCAAATATGGCTACAAACCCTTTGCTTTGCCAACTTTAGCTTGAATCGGTCAAAGTCATTCAAAGATGCACGTTTAACTTTTCTAGCTAATTTTTGGGCCCAGGCAGTCTTCTCCCATTGAGCATTCACATCTTCTTTTTCATATGCCTTTCGCACTGTACCTGTCCTGGCTCCATGGGGAACTTTGATCGTGATATCGGTAAGATTCAAGTGCTTTAGGTTCACAGTTTGCCTTGGCACACCATTGGTTGGATTGTCACACAAAACCTGAAATGTGGAATGTTTGAGTCTTGAAAACTTGAGTTGAGATTGATTTGGTAAGCTTTATGATTCATCTATGGTACAGTTAAGCCTGAAATTATTCATAACCTTAGACAATTTTTCAATCAATCTATTCGCAAACCAATTTTACTGTGATTGAAGTTACGTAAGACTATGACAAGAGGCTGAAAAGCACTATAATGTCTCATTCAATTCCTACCCTGACCATCCCCGCCGGGACACCCCAGGGCATTTGCACAAAAAATATTCCTGGCAGTTGCAAACGAATCTTTAAAGAAGCTTATAAGCTCAAAAAAATGTTGTGGGATAATCTCCCAGCCTGCAGTTCTCAGCGAGATCTCATGTGTGCAGACCCATGCAGCAGTGGCGTGCTTGCATGCAAGGTCTTTAATTCTTTTGTTTTCAAAGTAGTATACAAGAGATCTCGTTCAAAATCGATGTGTGCACATAAAAATTTTTGTAAAGAATCTTGTGCGTGCAGTTGCCACACTTTACAGACTGGATAATCTCTAGATATCCTGAACTTGCTATTGGGGGGGGGGGGGGGGTTCACAATTTCTTGAAGATTTTTAAGATTAATTTGTTCTGTTGGGTTAANAATCACCAGAAGTTTTCCTTGGAATTTTCCAGTATTTGCCAAGGCTACACGGCCAGGCTCAACAAATCTTGTGAAAACCTGATTAAAAATGAGAAATTAATTAAAGGGATCAACAGGGGGAATACAAGCCTTTAGCCAACTGTTACATACTAAGGCACCTCCATACACAGTTAAGGATTTTCAGGGGGGGGCAATGAAGGAGAATTTCCTCAAAAGTCCAGGGTGCATTCCATGTACTTAGGCTCGAAGATCTTCGGCGTAGACCTGACTTTTTGTCGGCGTAGCGGCGTCATTTTTCAATAAAATCGGTTCTTGGCGTGACGGCATACGAAAATCTGCCTACCTTGGCGTTAATGTGAAGTTGTCCTTGATCTTTCCTTATGTGAATTAGCAGTCTCTTTTTATATGATCAAATATATATGATGTGTATTCTCTCTCCCTGAAAATACCTGGCGTACGAAAGCTTAGGGCTCGGCGTACCTTCGGCGTAGGTTTTACATGGAATGCACCCTGGTCAACAGTGACAGCACTGAAGGCATTGTGGCCCAGGTGACTTAAGCACCATTTACACTAACAAAATACCTTTTGAAAGGTGTATCATTCTTCCGAAAAGGCGTGCAAGACTTCCTAACACATAGGATTTTTAGGGACTTTTTGCAGACTTTCCTTGAAAACAAAAGGATTTTTGCGAGAGACTGAAGATTTTTGCGTTTTCTAGAGTCTTCTACAACAGTTCACATTGGATAAAATTTGTCTTTCTTTCAAACCATAATACTTTGAATAAAAGGACTGATGATGAAGTATAGTACTTGAAATGTTATCTTTCATTTCTTTGATACAATGTTTCGGTTAAATATGCCTTAACATTCAGGTAGCTAAATTTCTGATCATTTTGTGAAAAATTGTGTCCTCGTTATTGATATGCTCGTAGGCCCGTGTTCAGCAGGCAGTCCAGTCCAGTGTGGTCAAAACCATGAGCTGTTTCCACGACAATTACCCCTTTTCTAATTCAGAATTTCAGGCCCAGGAAGTCAACATGTGCTTATTAATTTTATTTATGCGTCCACTAACCCTATATTTAACTAAGGAATGTGATATTAAATACAAACCATTTTGAGCGGTATTCTGTTAGGCCTTTTCACTGCAAGGTTCGTTCAAGAGAAAGTTCACATGTAGCATTCGCACGTATACCCGTCGCAAAGGATTATGGGATAATAATGAAATAACCGGGGCCTCGGAAACTAGAATGACCGGAAGGACCGGAGGACAGCTACAACCGAAGACACAAACATTTGATTTTAGCAGTACTTCGCGTCCCGGGCTTCGCATTTTCTTTCATCTTTACTTGTATTAAATAAAACTTCTTTCATCCTTTTTGTTTAGAATACCTTTTTGTCTCAGAAAGAATGATACTCGGATGATTTTACTTCTTTCCTCATTGACATTGTAATTTTAGTACCCCTGGTACCCAGGATATAAATTTTAGTGACTTTTACAAATTCTACCATTATAAAACTGGTTTACCTTATCGTTTTACTCTATTTTCAACCCTTTTGTTGTGAACCAAGCTGTATACAAATTTTCCAACTTCTATTTATACAGTGAAATGTTTACTGGAAAACAGACCAAAACAATTTTCTGTGAAAAAATTTTGTGAAACTACCACCTTGTTCAAGAAAACTGTTCAGATTCATTGTGTAAGGAAAAGGTTAGAATGACATTATAAATAATAGAAGACAGAAAATATAAAGCATGGGTAAAACTTTGAGAATATAAAAAGCAAAGCCATATGTAGCATGAAAAGTGAAACTGTGTCAAATGTCAAATACAGTAGAGCATAAAGATAAAAACCAGGATGTTTTGTTGACAGAGAGAATGCTCATTTTCCCATTAAGCTTTTCTTGCCCGCTTGGTCATTCCCTTTCTACGCTGCTGGGTGTAAAATTGTCTCATCTTTTGGTTTTTATCAAAAAATTCCAAAAGATGGAACAAGACAGCAAACCGGACCTTCCACCAGCCGGCTTATTGTGCGGTAATTGTGCGGAATATTTGCAAAGTACGCCTCCGTAGTGGCTCAAAGGCTGCTTCTTTTTTGGGCAAATTGAATTGGATGGAACTGGGAACATCCTTGTTTGCTGCCGTTTCGCTTGCAAAGGCCAATCCATCGTTGCTGTGATATACGAGCATGGCTGGTGTTGTAGGTGAGTTTTCTTCATAATAAAATCATCATCTTCCTGTTGAACTTCCAGTTTTCATCTTAGAGGCCATGTTAAAGCCCCTCTTTGCCGTAGATAGCTATGATTATGATTTGCGATGGCGGTATAATTGTCGGCATTTTATGGCCTAATTTTATTCTTGGGTCCGCTTCGTCTGGCTGGCGGGCTGTTGCCATCGAAAGTAAAATGTGTGAGCGGATGCATCTGTCAAGGCTTTTTTGTATGGCCTAAAAATTAATTCGCAAATCCAAGGTGTATTGTTGGGTCACAGAATGTTTAGATATGAATTGAATTGATTTCCCCAAAAGAAATTGCTGGGCCCCTATTGGAGGGTGGGCGCGGGCATCGGGTGGGGGAAATGAATAAAGATTGAAGAAAATTAACAGCCAAATTAAAGATCGTTTCTTACCTTCCAAATTAAATCAGAATATTTCTTTGAAGATGTCGTGGTGCAGTGCTGCAGTGTGAAATACTCTGACTATAGAGCAAGAACAATGAAGCGGACAGTATAGATATAGCTGTATGGAAAGTAGGGCAATTTTCGCTGAGACCTCAGGTGTGCAAGAAGGGTCCTCTATTGTTTATCTATCATCTGTTTTGAATAGCCTATTGTTTTTCTTGGGTGTGCAAGTGCCACACTTTCCATACAGGGCTATAGCATAGCCAACATTTCAGTGTCATGACAAATCATCCTGAACTTGGTTAGTTCTTGTTTACTTCTGTGATCCAAGCTCTTGGCATTGAAACTGCCACTTCATCTTGACCTTCTTTGCATTTCAGTTCCTCGAAACTTTCGATTACTTGAAGAGCTAGAAGAAGGACAGAAGGGTGGAGATGGAACAGTTAGTTGGGGATTACAAGACGATGATGATATGACAATGACCAAATGGACTGGCACAATTATTGGTCCTCCAAGGGTAAGCACTGTAAGCCCGGGGGGGTTCATTGCAAACATGATTCAACCTGAAAAATCTGGACTTTGTGAAATGACAGAATATTTAAAAATTCCGAGCCCATTTGCATGAATATCAGGAAATTTCTGACCCATGTGTATGAATTTGTCGATTTGAAACAAAGGGAAATTTCAATTGTTTGGTGTGGATTATCAGTTTCATATATATATATATATATTTTAGATTTTAATTATCATTATGGGGCCCACTGATAAGGAAATTCTAAAAATAACTACCCATCTACCAGAATTATGGTTAAAAACTGACCAAAATGTAGGGAATTTCAGATAAAAAAGCCCACCCATATGAGCAGCACGTCCAGTATCACTTAACAATGAAGTACCCCCCCCCCACATTCCAGCAAAAAGTGACATGACAAGACCAATTTATGTGTTCTGTGACAAAGTGATATATAGAATGTATATACTGTAGTCTTTAAATGTCTTTTTATCTTTCAGACAACATTTGATGGAAGGATTTACAGTCTAAAAATAGAATGTGGTCCTTCATACCCAGAAGAACAACCTTCCCTCGCTTTCCTTACTCGTATCAACTTGACTGGAATCAATTCAACTGGGCAGGTGAGAAGTCTTATAAGTATAGACAATGCTACAATTTCTGTAGTATTTAGTTTACTGTTCTAATCAGTTTGTCAGGTTATAATCTTTGATGTTTGTTCTGAACACTGAAGAACTTTGGGATGCAGTCAAATATCTGGTGCACAAATTTTAGGAAATTGATATGCAGTGCACTACATTTAAAGGGATTTTCCAAAATTTCTAATCAAAGACAAGTAAAAAGGCTTTGAAACATATCATAAAGTAGCGTCTCTCCCATCCCGATACATATTTTGGTCCATACAAATTTATCAGTCTCTTTACATTTGGCATCCAGTTACCAAAATTTTCAACCTGAATCATTTATTGTAAAATATTGCTCATGAACTTGATTACATTTGGACTTTTGAAGCCCAAGATTTTAGTGTTATTTCTGCCCTCTTGCAAAAGTTTCAATTTGAGTAACCTTCTTGGATGAAAACTTTTGCAGATGGCCTTCTTGATTGCTGAATTGGTATATTTGCATTGTTGAATGTTTTGNTCAGTTTGTCAGGTTATAATCTTTGATGTTTGTTCTGAACACTGAAGAACTTTGGGATGCAGTCAAATATCTGGTGCACAAATTTTAGGAAATTGATATGCAGTGCACTACATTTAAAGGGATTTTCCAAAATTTCTAATCAAAGACAAGTAAAAAGGCTTTGAAACATATCATAAAGTAGCGTCTCTCCCATCCCGATACATATTTTGGTCCATACAAATTTATCAGTCTCTTTACATTTGGCATCCAGTTACCAAAATTTTCAACCTGAATCATTTATTGTAAAATATTGCTCATGAACTTGATTACATTTGGACTTTTGAAGCCCAAGATTTTAGTGTTATTTCTGCCCTCTTGCAAAAGTTTCAATTTGAGTAACCTTCTTGGATGAAAACTTTTGCAGATGGCCTTCTTGATTGCTGAATTGGTATATTTGCATTGTTGAATGTTTTGCCAACTGCAGTGCAGGCCTTGCACACATTAACATGACAAGAATTCTCGCAAATTCTTTAGAATTTTTAAGAATTCTTCACATTCTGATACAACTTCTTGAATGTTACAAAAAACCATACAAATGTTGGAAAACTATGCAATGTTTTGTAGATATCTGAATTCAATTCAGTTCAATTTTAATCATAGAAATACACCCTGAAACAAGCTCATAATTAAAAATGTGCATTCTACAGTATATGACCCAGTTTAAGAACTGTTTGGCAGGAGAAAAATGTCAATGTATCCAAGACCTGTGCTGCAAATACTGTAGGTACAAAAGATACAAAGAGTGATAAATTTTTTTATTTTTGCTTGAAATTTGTCTTTAAAGGTGGATAGAAAATGTATTCCAGTATTAAACAAATGGCAAAGAAATTACACCATAAAACATGTTCTAACTGAGTTAAAGAGGTAAGCAATTGTTGCTTTGTTCTGTTCATTCGAAAACCAGATGGTATGTAAAGTAAGCATGATTAATAAGCTGCAGGGTATTGGATTTCTTAAAATGGATCAACAGCGCTAAGTGGAGGTAATTTATAAACAGCACAAAGAACATGCACTATTGTTTTTCTTGCAAAACATGTTCATGCACATGTCGAAATTATCAAATACCATAGGTTAACTTTAGACCTGCATATGCTCTTGAGTTAGCTATTTATTTTTGTCAACTAACTTTAAGGTTTGCAATTATCTTTGAAACTGAAGCAAATTTGTTTCTTTCTCATTTTCATTTTGAAATATTTACTGTATATAGGTTAATAAGTTTCCTCTAATATGTTTTTCAAACTGACCTGTTTGAACTAAAATTAAAGAAAAGCGCAAAAAAAGTCAACAGACCTAATTTAATACAACACAAAGTCTACAAGAAAAAAGAACATAAAAATAAATTAAACTTCATTTTAACATTTGAAACTTCATTGTAACAAATTTACTTAGATTTGAAACGTTATTTGGTTTGGATGACATTCTCTCACAAAGCTATTGTTAAATTAAACTACTCCTGGAGCTTTCGCATTGCCACTGCAAAGATGATTCCTTTGTGCAGTTCAATAGTTGTGTGCCATCCCAGACGGTCATCAGAAAATCACCTTTAGGTTTACTTTTGATTTTTTTCTACAGAATGATGTCTCTGAAAGAAAATATGAAACTCCCACAACCACCAGAGGGATCAATGTTTTAAACGAGCAGATTTGGTTATTTCCATACTGAAAGAAAACTCAAGTGTTTATGGTGCAAAACAAGAATATAGACAACTGTTGTATTTTGTATGTGGTAATGTATGCCCCTTAAAAACCTGTGCTTAATATATTGTAAGTCAGCTTAAGGGTTTCTCATCTTTATCACTCTACCATTTCTATACAATGCTCACCAAAAGCGTTTGCACTATTTTGATGAGGAAATGAATTTGTACTCGGCTGCATATATTTCTGCATTTTCTTTTAATTTTCTGCAATATTGTTTCNTCCCACAACCACCAGAGGGATCAATGTTTTAAACGAGCAGATTTGGTTATTTCCATACTGAAAGAAAACTCAAGTGTTTATGGTGCAAAACAAGAATATAGACAACTGTTGTATTTTGTATGTGGTAATGTATGCCCCTTAAAAACCTGTGCTTAATATATTGTAAGTCAGCTTAAGGGTTTCTCATCTTTATCACTCTACCATTTCTATACAATGCTCACCAAAAGCGTTTGCACTATTTTGATGAGGAAATGAATTTGTACTCGGCTGCATATATTTCTGCATTTTCTTTTAATTTTCTGCAATATTGTTTCACCAAAGATAACAGATAGTGTGTGAAACCAGGATGACAACACCTGCCAGAATTGGACAATCTGTTGCAAAGTGCAGTTTAATGATAAAGCGGAGAATGAGGCAAGCGACCACAATCATTGTAAACTTCTTTTTATCAACATTACATGTTGTTTTAAATACAGTAAGGGTTAAAGAGATTTAAGTAATTTGACTCAAACATGTTTTTGTACGTTTCGAACCAAATTTGGTTCATCTTCAGCGAATTTAAATAATGATACATGGCAAATTTATACCAAGGAACAAATAAGATAAAAAACGCGGTAAACAAGTGGGAGTTACATTTCCTCGTCGTAAGGGGACTCAAGACCTAAGTCTCGAGTGGATAGATAGAATTGAAGTTATGATCTAGCTTGCAACAGTTTTTCTGTGCCAATGACTTTGGTGAGCATCGTGATTCCTTCATTGGCTCAAAATTGTTAGTGCGATCAATAAAACAATTAAAGCGAAAACCCAGTTTCTAAAAGTGAATCTCCTTTTGTCGCATTTCACATAAGAACAATTCTTGAATAGTTCATTTTGAGCTACTGCTTGCTTTCAAATAGATATCTATGTCATTTGAAATTATAAAAACTTTCTTGCGGAAAATGATACAAATGAAAGGGCTGTAGTGAGATGGTAAATAATAATGAACGTTGATTTTAAGTTTTTAAGCGGACATCAGCGAAGATATAGCCAATGTGCAGACCTTCAGCTGGAAGAGGGAATGTTCCCATTTTTTGCAAGCCTGGACTGATTACTGATCACCCAAGTCCCTTGTGGTAAACTTTGCTCAACAGACGCGTAGCTTCATGTAGCTTCATAACAATGGAGAAAACGTGAAACACAGAAATATTCGACCGAGGTAATCCGCAGACTTTCACCTTTCGTTTCCCAGCTGAATGTCTAGATGCAGACCACTAATACAGTGACGCCTGAATAGCGATAAATAGTATACAAATGCTATAAATGTATTTCAAGAACTTACGTGTTACTTTTGTATTCTGAGCACTTTAAAGGGATGCTAACCCCATATTACAACAATTCTTTTTACTTAAATTGGTTTCTGTAGATGTTATGATTATCATTATCGAATCTAAAATTCACCTGAATTCTCAACATTGATTCTTTCTTTGATTTAATTACGCTGGACACTAAAAACTTTCTGCTTCTTCTTTTAATTCTTTGTTTAATCATCTGGATGAGGGAGTATGTCGCAAATGGAAAGAAGTTCGCAAGGATGTCCACCAACTACATATTTTTCACGATGCCGGTACATTTTGAAAACGGTGAAAAATGTGACGGTAGCAAAATTTGAGCTAGCGTTCACACGATACCGTTTCCAAAATGTGCCAGTTAGAGTTCCGTTTTCAAAATATACCGTTTTCAAAATTCGCCGGCAAAAAGTGTGCTGTTTTCGTGTGAACGGGAGGCATATCCGTCACATTTTTCACCGTTTTCAAAATGTGCCGGCATCGTGTGAACGCAGCCTGAGTTCGTTGCCAGCTTAGATGTACATTCTTAGAATCTAGATTTATGCAGCAATAGACGATTACTCTAAAGATGGCAGAGGAACTTTTTACCAAGATGCACTGCGTTCTTTAGTCGAATTCCTATAGAACCGGGAAATGCGTCTTGGTAAAAAGTTCCTCGCCGCCATCTTTAGCGTAATCGTCTTTTCAGACTGTCCGATCAAGAGGTCCAAATCGTCAAACAAAAATTCGAGAAAATATGAAATCTTTCATTGGGCATATATCTTGAAAATTTCAAACAATTTGCAACAATTTATACAATGTCTTCAATTTCTAACAATGCGAATCCTATCCAGTGATCAAAGTGGCAATTTTTAGCCGGAAATCAACGGAAACACACCGCCGTAGCAATTAGCATGCATCTTAAACTTGGGGGACACGCTTCTTCAGAGGCACTTTTTTCATGAAGCTGAAAGGGCACTTCCGCAAACGAAGATAGGCACTTTTTCGTTATTTAGGATGGCTGCATCCCCAAGAGGGTCTGGAAAATTTTGAAGACAAGGCAAATAAAACATTCCACATTGGAGAAAGCACATAATTGTCAGATGGTATTAAATTTTCAGCCAAAATTGTTATTCAAAATATAATTCATTGATATGTGCATTACGATTTACTGCATTATTTATGATGTCTCGTTAGACGTTCTGCTCTTCTGGCAATATGAGATTTACATTTAAAGAATAATGTTCCAAGAAGCAACCCAGTTTATTTCTGTATAAAAAAGCATTTAAGTTATGTTGTTGCGAACAAAGTCAGGAGTCCTTTTGCAAATGCAAAAATCTCTTTTCCACCAAGTTTCGAGTCTCCATAGAATCTGTCGACGAATGAAATTGGAACCTATGGAAAATTAAATATAAGATGTTAATTAATATCATATTTCAAGAAAGATCTTACAATCTTGAAATTAAATTAACAGTAGTTGGTACCAGATGTTGAGATATTGGGGCTTCTTAGCAAAACACAAACTCAGTTAGCGTTGTTTATACCCACTTCAGGTCAAGTGACCATACACTTGGGAAATCATCTCTTCATCTGTCGATACAGTTACCCGTATCATCCTTTTCTTGGTATGAAGTTCTTAACTTGTGTATGAAGGGAACGTTCCTCAAGAGTGGACAATCACCTGACCTGAAGTGGGTGTAAAAAGTATTAGCTGAATTTTTGTATTGCAATCGGCATAAATGAAACTAAAAGAGACGGTTAAGCATGAGTTACGACAAAGCCACTGATCGGAAACAAATCACAACTGAAACAAGATGAAAAACAAAAGAACAGTCACGGTAAAAATTGCTGTCTCTCTTTCCAATTGAAAGTTTGAAATCACTGTTTCACCATGAGTTTTCGATATTTCTAGATTTCAAATGCTGTTAAATGAAAATGGATCTAGGCAGAAAATAAACTTAAGCTTTAAATAAGGTATATAAATGGGTAAAGGTGATCAGAAGTTACCTCTCCGATTGTATATCCAAGCTGCCTCGCTCTTATGATCATCTCCATTTGAAAAACATATCCTTTAGATACACATGATTTTACCAAATTTTCTAAAACGTCTTTTTTGTACAACCTGCAAACATGCAAAGAATTAGGATATATGTTTCAAAATTCACGAAAGTATCAACGAGGCAAAGGGCTCCATGCAAAGAATAGATGAAGGAAGGGCCGATCTAAATCATTGGATAAAAATCATACTTATTCCGAAATAATCTTCAGCACTGCATGCTCTGACAAATGACTGATCGTTTAAGAATAGGAAGAAAGAAAAGGTGAGCAACAACAATTGATATGAAATAAAAAATCAAACACAAACAAAATTGGCAAATACCTGAAGCTGCCAGTTAAGTCTGATGCACCAGGTCGCAGGAAAACTTGAGTGATGTAATTTGCAGTTCGGCTATAAAAATNAATCATTGGATAAAAATCATACTTATTCCGAAATAATCTTCAGCACTGCCTTCTCTGACAAATGACTGATCGTTTCAGAATAGGAAGAAAGAGAAGGTGAGCAACAACAATTGATATCAAATCAAAACACAAACACAATTGGCAAATACCTGAAGCTGCCAGTTAAGTCTGATGCACCAGGTCGCAGGAAAACTTGAGTGATGTAATTTGCAGTTCGGCTAAAAAATAAATAGTAGAACTACATCAGATGAACAAGAGAGAAAGGAGAAATGTGTAATAATTTGGCATTAGGTTAGAAGAGAAGGACAGTTCTCTCAAAACTTGCAAATATGTCAAGTGATTGGAATGATGGATAATTAACAGTACAGCAAGAGATACTGTATATTTACCTGATAAATTTTCGTTTCAAATCCCATCCATATACTCCACCATTTCCAATGTACCTCGTTCCAGATATAACATCATAGTCATTTTCTTTTTGCTTTCTAAAAAACGTGAATTTTAAAAGTCTTTTTAAACGTCTTAGAAGCCAGAACGATATTTAACAAAATTCTTCTGGAAGACTGCTGGGTAAATCAGCTGCTCATTTGTGTTGCATTAATAAACTGATGAAGCTTCAAGCTGTTACTTTTGATTGATCACCTTGATCACATTGGTTTGATTCACCTTTACTAAATCATCAAATCAATTTAAACTTTTGTGTGATTCACTGCAAATGATGCAAAAAAGAAAAGTGAAAAAAATAAGTAGTGGAGACTTACTTTATAAATTCTGGGATGAATTTGGGCTGTAATGCAAGAAAAATACAATGAAATAATTAATGCTGATTCTGATAGAAATTTGCTATCAGTTTCATTGTGCATTATTACAATAGGAATGGGATATAACTGAATGGACATTTCTTGTTTAAAATACTTGGAAGAAAATAAATCAGTTGTTTGATTTACTGCAAAATACAATTTGTATCTGGTTGAAGAGCTTTATTCTGAAGTAATAAAAGGTCATCCTCACGTGATGTGACATGTCTGCATCCATGATAATAATAAAATCTCCAGTAGCAAATTTCATGCCATGAATATAAGCTGTACCTGTAGAAATAAAGAAAATATAATAATATCGTTATCAAGAGAAAATGGCACAACAATATTAGAATGATAAGAAAATAAACCAAAGGAATGCAAATGTATTTTCTGGAATTGAAGTAAAGTAAATAAGAAAATGCATGTGATGAAGAAGAAGAATATATTGCTAAGTTCTAATACTAGCTCCCCTTGGAGTACTTTTAATTGAAAAGAAAATAACGAATAAGATGGCAGAATGAAAGATTTTCATTGCCTTCAAATCATGGCTTAACTGTTTTTTCAAACATTAATTAAAGTAAATCAACAGAGTTAAAAGCAACTAAGCTCGAGGGACTAGATCAATCTAAATACGGTATAACCTATTGCATTTGATGTTCTCGATAAAAACAATAAGAATGTAAGTGATGCGTGTCGTTCTGTTGTGCAACGTTTAGACTAGATCACTATTTCTCCATCCATTTACTTTACATCAAATCTTCAAAACAAGAATACTGTATGTTCAAATAACTAACATACCAAGACCAAGCTTCTTTTCTCTTGGCTTCAATAACTGAAAGAAATGTGAACTGAAACATTGACTTCTGACTATGAACAATGAATAATATAACTTTTAAATCAAACCTCAAATGTTGCAAATTTATCTCTTTGTGGGAGCCTCTGGCTTGTTAAATTGTGTCCTCATTTAGCTGGTATGGTAGCGAATTGATTTTGATGATATTGATAACAATGAAGCATGATAAAATTTATGCAAAAAATGACAAGATAAAAGCAAACTATTTCACTGTCCTTCCAACATGAAATTACAGTTTTGTTTTGTTTTTTCAGCAAATCTATCTGACTATTTTCAGCTTCTTTTACATATTACAAATTTAGAATGATAGTGCAAAACAGTAGTTGCCTACAACATACAATTTTGTCATCACCATATATCTTTTGTAATTGTTTAGCTGCATCTTGTGTTCCATCTGGACTTCCATCATCAATAATTATTATCTCATAATCTATGTCACTGAAAGAAAAGCAATCTTCAGTTATCACAAAGTAAAATATTTTCTTGTATCATATCATTGCTCTTTTTTATTTGCTTTCATGATCATGATAATCAATGTGTGCCGTTATTTCTGGTGAATGCTTTTGCTTGCTTTAATGAAAAAAGACCATTCATTTAATGAGATGCCCATCTGTAACAAGACTTTTTGCTGCATAGGGAAATATGAAAACATCTTTAAAATATATTACAGTCAGGTTTAATTGATTCTTTTGAAGGTAAGTAGTTTTGTGGTCACTTCGTTGTGTTGTCAAAAAAGTAGAGGGGTATCGCCCTTGTGGAGCGCCCTCAAATTTTGACACATTTGATCGCACTGCAGAAGTCGCTGAATAAAAGAGTCTCAGCCTAGTTTTTCACAAAAAGCGCACGAAAACAGTTTGCTAATGCCACCTCCAACATCATGACTTGTCCTCGCTGTGTTATATCATTTTGTTCCTTCACGAAATGAAATAAAGTTGAACTAACCTGAAGGAGAATCAAAGGTATGTTCCTTTACAATCTGTTTTTTCATGGACATTTCTCTTGTCGCTGCTTGAGCTCAAATATTGCAACCCTGATCTAAATTGGATGTCCTAATGTCCAGCTTCAACCTTTGAGATGACGAATCAACAGGAATCCTTGAAATCACGCAAGCGATCTTGCCACCGCATGCCTCGATTATCAAAGCATTCTCTCGGGCCTAAATCGCCCTAATGGTGCACCTGTGTTCTGTATGAGCTCATGCTATGTCACATGCTCGAGCCTCGTTTTCATCAGGCAATTTCAAGCCGTCACGATGCGTCGCTATGGCTCCTTTAACAATTATCCTAGGGCCAAAAGGGCGACCTTTTGATATTAGGCCGCTCAGACCTCTCGCCATTAAAACTGATATTATGGCAAATTGAAATCACAATTAGTCACAAGANTAATTCGCCCTAATGGTGCACCTGTGTTCTGTATGAGCTTGTGCTATGTCACATGCTCGAGCCTCGTTTTCGTCAGGCAATTTGAAACCATCACGATGCGTCGCTATGGCTCCTTTAACAATTATCCTAGGGCCAAAAGGGCGACCTTTTGATATTAGGCCGCTCAGACCTCTCGCCATTAAAACTGATATTATGGCAAATTGAAATCACAATTAGTCACAAGATTCACAGAAAAGGGAGAGGAAGAGTAGATGATCATACTCATGGTAAGTTTTATTCAAAAATTTCGTTTTATATTGTGAAAACCTGCTCTCCTTACAAAAGCGCTCCAAAAGGGCGACACCCCTCTATCAATCATATGATATTCTATCATTTTTCTTTTCATACTTACCTCTCTGTGAAAGTTTTCACAAGCAGCCAGGTAATCAATGGTAGATTTTCTTTTTCATTATATGTTGGCAGGAGAACGGAATACTTTTCACCAGACATCTTGCAAGTTTTTCTACAGCATTCAGAAAGTGGACGTGGCTTGTCTTCTTTTTGAATATATTTTTGTTTTGTTGTTGTTTTACGTCCAGCCGAGGCAAATCCAATATGCTTCTCACCGGGAAGAGACTATCCCAAGATGCTACCCAGGCATAATGGCAGACTCAGAAAGTGGACAAATTTTTATGTGAGAGCGTAAAATCAATTTATTTCTGCTCTTTGTATGCTGGTTTTGCAATGCTAACGGAACTAAAAGATGCTTTTTGTTGGAGAAGGTCGTAAAATGCTGCAAAACGTGAACAGATTTACAACTGGAATCCCATGGAAGTCAACAAAGTTGGGCCTAATTTGCGCCTTTAAACAAAATGGCCTATTTCCTTTCCTGAAAACAAATGCACTGTCTAGTGCCGCTTTTATACGAAGTACAAAGCATCAAGCTGGATATTATATCAATCGACATCATGAATTCAAGCATTCTGGGAAGGAAAGCTCATTCCAGGCAGGAAAAAATAGCTGCAAAAGAAGATATTTTACCCAAGCACCAAAAACACTAACATCGGAAATAATAAAACGTGCTCCTGCACTAGCACCCTATTTGAATCTCATTAGATTTGATAAGCCAATAGGAACTTGGCTATTGTTCATCCCGTGTACCTGGAGTATTTCAATGGCTTCGGACGCTGGCTCACTTCCTGATCTTAAGATGCTGGCACTGTTTGGAGCTGGTTCCATTTTGTTACGTAGTGCAGGATGTATCATAAATGATATGTGGGACTCGGATTTTGATCGAAAAGTAAGAAAGTATTGAAAAGTTTTAGAATGAATTAGATGAAAAATTCTGATTTATCATATGCTAAGAGAATTCTGTGTTACGTAGAATAATGATACATTTTGAAATCCAAGAATCAATTGACCTTTCAGTTATTTCATAAACAGATAGAAGAGCCTGCTTTGAGTGATGGTTTTATGCATTTTATACAAAAAGTACGATTGAATCACATAAGTACCTCTTATCTCTTTTATGCACATTCGAATATTCTACAAAATGCATGAAAAATATCAAATTCAGGCTTCTTTTTAAAGAATTCATTTTTACAGACATTTTCTAGTCCCTTTGATGGCAGAGAGCTTCAAACCGTTGAGACAGGAAGTTGAATTTTGGTGTTCAAAGTAGTTTCCATTAAAACTGTTTATATCTGAAATCCCCAAGGTTGAAAAATCGATATCAAAGATTCCAGCATAAAGAAGAGAATGAGGCAAGAGACAACAATCATTGAAAACTTCTTTATATTAAAGAACTGGACAAAGTATTTTATTGATAAAAATATTTTTCTTCTATGACAGGTTGCAAGAACTAAAACAAGACCCTTAGCAGCAAAAGACATCACTCATACACAAGCATTAGCATACCTTGGTGGAATTTTATCTTGTGGATTGCTGATTTTATTGTCATTAAACTGGTACAGGTATGCAAAATCACTAATGTATGATTTGAATGAAAATTATAAACATTATTCTGGTGAACTAGAAGATGTACTGAAGCCAGGAATGTGCATTTAAACTTTTCTTGACAATACTGTATTGAAGTCCAGCCCTTTGCTTTGATGTAATTCTAACTGAATGTTTGCTTTTTCTCAAATCACTGTACTGTACTAATAAGTACAAACCCGTGAAAAAACTCCGAACTTTTTCACAGGCTGTCATATCACGTGAAAATGCCCGCGACAAACGACGATTGAAAGTGTTTTGATTAAAGAGTTATCTAATTTGAGGTAGAAATTTAATCATCTGTAATCCAGGATAGAGCACAGTTTCCATTGTTAAACAATAGCTTTGAGAACGAATGATTCCTGTTTATTTGATCTGCCATGCAGTTTATCTTCCTATAGTTATGAGCTTCACGTTTCCCTTTTCAGCATATTCCTTGGTGCTTCGGCGATGCTACCAGTAGTAGCCTATCCTCTGATGAAAAGATACACATACTGGCCACAGCTTTTCTTGGGTAAGATAACCCTTTGTTGGATTCCTGCAGACACTGTCGTCCTTCAAAAACCTACGATTTACCACGCGATTACAATCTATTAGCTTTAATTTCTCTGTTTTAATAATAACGTATTTAGCCATTTTTGTATCATTGTATTTAACGATGGAATGCCCCTTGAAAACCAGCCTTTGCTGAAGGGTGACCCTCCCTAAGTGATTGAAAATGGAACATTTAGGATTTATCGAAGTTGGTGCACCACATACATTCGATCGTACATTTTGAAACTGGCCAAGTGCCGATACCTTTTTCTTTTTGATAACCCAGTAGATTTCACCATAATCAAGAGAAAGAGAAGTGCTTCTAGTTTTAAACAGACGTCTTCTTCTATTGACTGTGATTTCGTATTGTTCTTTGAAAGTAAGAGTGAAGGGTACCCCAAGAGTATTGATGTACTCATAGCACGTTTTATTTCCAGAGGAAGCTTGTTTGTAACTATCGTTTTAGCTTATTCTCAGTACAATTTTCTCTTTAAGTCGCTATATTCTCTGCCGCTGTACTCTGATATCTATTTTGAATCTTCGCATTTTCATTCATCTGCGGTTTCTAATGATTTTATCTTCAGGCCTGACTTTTAACTGGGGTGCTTTACTTGGCTGGTCAGCGGTCAAAGGAAGTTGTGATTGGTCAGTTGTTATGCCTCTGTATTTAGCTGGTGTTTCTTGGACCATGATGTATGATACAATCTATGCACATCAAGTACGTGAGGATAATGATATACCGGGTGTCCCAAAATGATGTATTATCGTTTGATTGCTTATATGCCCATAACCGATGAACCGATTTTCAAAAACTGGTAAAACCACAACTAGCATCTGAAAATACAATGTAGCCTTTAGGCAATCAATAAAACAAAGTGTTTGAAAATCGGTTCATTGGTTATCGACATGTAAGCAATCAAACAATAACAGGGCCGTAGGAAGAAGCTTCGGATTGGGGGGGCAATTGTTCTTAAAACAATAGAGAACAATACATCTAATCAATTCGTGTGACGTAGCACCATTGTTTTCAAAATTATTGGGGGGGCTCAAGCCCCCCCTGCCCCCCCCCCGCTTCCTACGGGCCTGAACAATAATACATCATTTTGGGACACCCGGTATATGATATGATTTATATAACATTATGATATTTATGCAGGATGAAACCTTGTCACTACTGTACGAAAGGACTGTTATCAACAAGGACCCTGAAGAAACTTTGAATCAGTCTCATGATATTCGTCTGAAATTTTTTTAATGACCACGGGGAGCAGCTAAATACGTTTCCCCCCATATGTTTTCCCTACATAGTCAAAATGTTTTCTGAAGCTTGAGAATTTTGGTGCCAAATCTTTATTCTATTCTCTACTATTGATTGATTAGAGCGTTATTCAGAAATGTTTTCACAATTTCCGTCAACATCAATTTTTCAGGATAAAGCAGATGACATACTGATTGGAGTCAAATCAACTGCTTTGTTGTTCAGAGACAAAACTGTCCCTTGGCTCGGATTATTTTCAACGAGCATGGTAACTTTTTTGCTAACTTCTGGTTATATGGCTGACCAAACGTGGCCTTTCTATACGGCGGTTGGAGGTATTGCTGGTCATCTTGCATGGCAGGTATGATGCATCTTGTTGAATTTTTACATTATTCTGATTTATAAGAATAGACCTGACTACAGTTTTTAAACCTTGATCCGTCCATACTTCTAAAAATGTCTTCGAAAGGGAGATCTCTTCGGGATCTTTTGTGATAGTTTCTTTCAAAATACTGTTGCAATTGTCAAACGAAAAAGGGAATTATATATAAAAGGCTCCTTTTCTCTCGTTTGTATCATCCTATTTTGTAACTAATACTGTTCCAAGCACTTTTTTATAAAAACAGGTTATAAGAAACTCAACTCTCAGATCTGCGAAAAAGTGAGAAAAAAAACTCCAGTACTTGAGAAATATAACTTCACAGAAAGAAGAAAATTGATAAAAGGAATCCTTAGCATCTTTTCTTTATTTCCACTTATTTCCAGTATCATGCTGCTCGGAAGGCACTTGAGTAATGACCAAACATCAAAAAGGTTTTGAAAAACTTTGCTTTTAAATGTTCACGGTCGAGGGCATTAAACATGAAGATTGTTATGGGAGCTTCTAGAAACGGAGAAACTCGCAAGAAACTCTAAGCACTCCAAATCTATTAGTTTTAAGAAACTTTCAGTGCTGACTCAAATTCTTGATTTCTTATGAAAAATATGTGTATATGATATCATTGTAATCCAATGATGTTCAGAGAGGGCTTACGTACGGTGAATCATATAAAGATTTGAGTGTTTCGACGTCTTTGATATAACTAGGACACCTGTCCTTTTAAAGTTGATTATGATTGGAGAATTGTGAGAAGAGAGTACGAAGATATCTGCTGAAGAACCAATAAAGATTGAAGTTTGGAAGTAAATAAAGTAATGTTCTTTTCCAGATACTGACTGTGGACCTTGATAATACTAAAGATTGTGCTGAAAAATTCAAATCAAATAAATGGCTTGGACTTCTGCTGTTCTCAGGAATAATAGCAGGTAATTTGATCAAAACGGAAGATCAAGAAAAAGATTGATAACAACAAGAAGCTAGCCTGCGTGCAGCGATGATTTGTGATTGACATCTGTGATAAGAAGTATCAATGAAATTCATCTAAAGATACCCTGAATTGTCGAGGACTCTTTCCAATGCTTAAAGATTGTCACGAGGATGTAATCAGACTTTAAAAACCCACATGATCTTGTAACTTTCCATTGTACAATTTTAACATTTTAGCTTCATTTTAGCGATATGAAAGTGGAAGGTATTTGTGACAATAATTTCTACAAAGAATTTGTGCAGATTTATTATTCGAGTACGCTATGCACTGATTTTCGAACAATCTTTGTTTATTTGTTTTTGCACCTGAATGAATTATTCATCAAGCTAGAATTATTCAACAACAAATGACTTGGAAGTCGAGAGAAGACTTGGCTTTCTGACTGCATTCTACATTACTATGTTGCTTTCTCTTTCGAGTCATCTCTGACAATTTGTTATGCCCGGGTATGCATTTAGGATAGGAAGTGATATATTTAGAGATGTTTCGGTTTATTTGACCAACGAATTTTACCTTACTAAGGTTTGTTATCACCAAATCAGAAGAAGTGAAGGTGAGATATTTCTTTGCATTTATTAAACAATGTGTTCCCAAATCTTGAAATGAAAAATGAAATTGAGTTTCGCCGCAAAGTGCTTTGCTAGAAAATTTTTTAAAAATCAGAACTTACCAACGGAAGAAATTGGTACTGTGAAGCTTGGTCAAATCGAGGAAAATTAGCTCAAGTTTGCGTCTGTTGTTGTTCCTACACAATTTGATTCGCTCAGTTTGTGAATTTGTCAGCCAATCAAAATTTAGTGCTGAATTTTTGTTTCGGAGCGCAGCAGCAACAACGTCTCGTTGAATCGAGGCTGGTCACATTTTTGGCGGCCTAAATTGAAGAGAACAACACACACCAGACGACAGAAACCAAGACATTGCAAGTTTTGTTTCGCATTTTGAAGCTTGAATCTACAGCACCATGGAGTATGTTACACTGAAACCAAACAGAGATTTATTAAATGCCAAGTTTGAATCATATCATCTTGGTCCAACGTCGCTAGAAGTGAAGCAGCAAAGTCTTCTGCAACCAGTTGCCTTTCATCCTCTCACTGAAGAGCATTATTCTTACGCACATCTCAGAGCTCATGCAACACAAAATTTATTGACTTTGGATCCATGGAATACGGACAAAGATATCCTATATTTTGTTGATGATACCTTTGGAGTGACAGGCATCGCCTTTGACAAGGTACAAACAAGGCAGCATCCAACCAGATTTGTGTTGCTAAACAATGGGCCTATTGTTTCCTCTATCGTTTCACAAAAATTTTACACCTGGTAGAACCGTGGCTGAGATTTAATAAAGTGCATGACTGAGAAAGTTTCCATTTTGTGTACACAAGTTTATGGCTTTAATGAAATCTTTGCAGTGAACTTCGTGGTTGAAAATAATAAACAAAATAATAGTGTAATCCTTTGTTTAACAACTAACGGACAGCCAAGATTGACAAATTCAGAAGTTTTTGCGCTTTCAAGTTATTGCTTGCAAACAGCAAACTTTCCAGTCTGGCTAATGTGTAGAGTGGAACCCAGACTGGGAAGTTTACTGTCTGCCCAAAGCACACTGCATTTTATGTTGCATGGGTGGTAGATCACCTGTGCAAAATTTAAAGTAGAAAAAAGGAAGAACATTACATTCATTGTTTTTAAAGCAACAGCCAGGTGTGCATATCTTCCGTGCTCATTTTGCAAACTTTCCAGTTTGCGCAGAAGTTAAACATTTCAGAATAAAGTGTGTACTTTCTAAACAAAAGAGTTACTGATCAGAACAAGTATTATTGAGTAGAGCAATACATTTCATTCTTTCTTATTTGAAGTTTGCATAATGCATGCTTTAAATCTAAACTTGATGATCTTCTGTGCCCAGACTGCATCAAAATTTTCTTGAATGTCCTTCGGAAACAAAGGACCAAGTTTGGTTTCTCAACTTTTTAGTAAACAAAGCAGCTACTGTAGCAATATTACTGAAAGTTCCAAAACAGATCGAATTGCCTTTATTTATCTCCCATAGGTTCCCAGCATTTGATATTATCACCTAAATCTTCTTATATTTGTAATTTCTTCACACTCCAGGATACATCTACGTATGGCCCTCCAGTTTCAATCTGTAAATTACCTGCACCCACAGCTGACAAAAACAAAGACCGCATTTCTCCATCTATCACTTTCCCATCACCAGAAGAATGTTTATTTAATGATGGAAAAGGAAAGCTGTACATGGCCAAGACAGGAAAGCGACAGGGGTCACTTGAGAAGCAAAACTGGCATAGCAATGATGTGGCGTTGGTAAAGGATTTTGGATTTCCGTTCTACTTGCATCATAGCTGTTGTGATGAGCAGGACAACATGTTTTGCATGCTTGTAAGTTTAGAAGATGAGAAAAATTGTGAATCAAGTCATCCCAAAGTATCCTTGCATTTGTTGAATCTTGTTCAATGCAGCAAAGGCTCAAATTCAGCGCAAGATCAGGTCATCATCAAAAGTACAAGTGTGTTTCATGGAAAATCATTTCCACTTTATGCTTCGTACAGCCCAGATTTTAATGGTGTCATTGTTGCAAGTCAGGACCAATTTGTGCTGGAAGATAACAAAGATCCAGGTAAGATTATAAAAAGATTTCATTTATGAAGAAAGGAGGTTCTAAAGGGTTGCTCCTTAAGCATTGCAGAAATTTATAGGAAAATATTTTGCAGAAGGAAGTTTCATGTGAATGGAAATAAGTTCAGTTCATTCATTTTAAAATTCCACTACTACATACAAAAATCCTTTAANGTTGGTAAAGGATTTTGGATTTCCGTTCTACTTGCATCATAGCTGTTGTGATGAGCAGGACAACATGTTTTGCATGCTTGTAAGTTTAGAAGATGAGAAAAATTGTGAATCAAGTCATCCCAAAGTATCCTTGCATTTGTTGAATCTTGTTCAATGCAGCAAAGGCTCAAATTCAGAACAAGATCAGGTCATCATCAAAAGTACAAGTGTGTTTCATGGAAAATCATTTCCACTTTATGCTTCATATAGCCCAGATTTTAATGGTGTCATTGTTGCAAGTCAGGACCAATTTGTGCTGGAAGATAACAAAGATCCAGGTAAGATTATAAAAAGATTTCATTTATGAAGGAAGGAGATTCGAAAGGGTTGCTCCTTAAGCATTGCAGAAATTTATAGGAAAATATTTTGCAGAAGGAAGTTTCATGTGAATGGAAATTTGTGCCATGATTTTGTGTGTTTAATTTAGAAAAATTGTTCTTAATTCAAGGTGATACAGCTGAAGAGAAAAATGGAGAAGCAAGTCGTTCAAGTGGAAAAGAAAGAAGAACTTCAGAAACTGTTGTAAGTGATAAGTATTGGAAGCATTTGTGCCTATAAAATCTAAAAATTTGGAAACAATATTCTTTGACTGAATTGCCTTTAAAAATGTCGAAAATTTTTTCTGACTATGGTACAGTATGTTTTTTCGTGATATTTCGATTGAAAGCATTCAGTGCCAATCTTTTGGCTAGAATTAGGTTGATTCTATGCAAATTTAAATCACTGCAAGCAAAATATTTGAATAATAAATTATAAAAAGGAAATTGTTTCCAGTTTTTCAGAAAATGTCTTGAATTCTTTGTCCAAACTTTTCTGTTCAAAACATTTGGATCTTGATTTTTACTGCCTGAAGGAATCAAATCTATGAAGGAAATAAGTTGATATCTAGCAAAAATATTTATTTCAGTTGCGTACATTGAAAATAGTGATATTTTTCAATGAAAAGAATGACGTTATTCAATATAAGAATTCCTCTGATTATCCTAGGTATTAGACGAACAAGAAGCTAAATCAGGAGTGTACACAGAGCAGATTGAAGAATGTGATATGGACACAGAAGAAGAAGTCAAACTTGTCTTACTTGACAAAAGAGATGGCACCATCAAACTCGAGGTAAACTTCTTCTAACTTGTTTGCAAATATTTTTACAACTCTAATGTGGTTCCTTATGGCATTAACAAAGCTTTGTTGGGTTTTATTTTGAAAAGGGGGTGAATTACACCGTTTGCCGGAGCACTGTGAATACCTATCATATTCATAGTGTATTCATATGGAAATAGGAGCAGTGTAAACAGTCAGCGTTTTCCACAACAAGAACGAATAAACATAGATAAAAAGCAGTGTGAACATAGCCTGAACCTCTGCAACCAGCCGCTATTCTACAAGAGCGGCTGGTTGCAGATATCAAGCAAGCGATATTTTTATACCGGGTGACCCAGAATAACGTCATGAGCTAGCTATATCGCTCATAGTTTCCTGAAAGCAAATGTTCTGAACACAAACAAGTTACCAGCATGTAGCTGAAAGGTACAGCTATCTTTTGAGATGTTGCTTGGTCAGTTAAGTTATGCGTATCGTCCGAAAGAACGGTTTCAAAAGTATGGGAATTTGTTCATTCCTTGGAATTTTTGCACCTTCCATGTTTTGGAAGATATGAAGAAAACCGAATTCCAAATTTGCTTTGGAGCACGAAATTTGAATAAGAGACAGAGTTTAATGATTCTCCAAACAATAAATTTCCCCGGACCACTTCAAATACATCGCTACGTTGAGTTTTCGCAGAATGTTGACTGGATTATTTCACTCCAAATAGGAAATGTAGGATTGAAAATGTTCTTTCAGATGGTAATCATAACTTTGAGTGACCATGCAAGATCTTAGAAGATATCTAAGCCTTTCAACTACACAGTGATGCAAAGTATTTACCTATAACTTTTGATTTCAGAGAGCATTTATGATCTAGCTTGTGAAGCTTTTGTGGGCCACCCGGTATATTTTCATGAGAAAAGTTGGATTGAGTGGCATTAGAGCTTCTTTCACCGTTGTTTACATCCCGAAATTCTACAAAATATCGTTTTATTAAAACTCTCATTTAGAATAGCTAACAGGTCTATTTCCAATGAAACAAGTCTTTTCTATCACCGTTGTTTACATCCCGAGATTCTACAAAATATCGTTTTATTAAAACTCTCATTTAGAATAGCTAATAGGTCTATTTCCGATGAAACAAGTCCCCCTCTTTTTCTGCAGACACCTGTATCTGGCCATCAATGGCTATTCAACAAAACTACGAAACCATCCGAGCCTGCTAGTTTTTGCTTACGTCATGATGTTGATGGGATACTGTGGAAACCTGTGACAGATGGAAATAACGCCAAATTATCATGGAAACACATCAGCACTTTCAATGCATTAGGATTTATCCAAGCGTCAAAGAAAAATCATAAATACACAGTATGCGGTGCAGAGAATGGGTTTGTTGCTATCATTGATTGCTTGAAAACTATTTATGTATACTTCACCGAAAAGCTTGATTCCAAAGATGGCTCACAGTATGTTTTAGAATTGCCTACTTTTGATGAGATCCTAGGGGTGCAAGCAAATAAAGATACGCTATTTTTGATGACAAAGAATTCTCTGTTTTCTGTCAAAGTCATTTGAGTCTGATACAACGTTTTATTAGAGGATTTCTTTCTAACATAGGGTGTAACAGATACTACAAACTCGCATAATTTTTACGCAAAGCAAACACATCATATATTATGTTAGAGTTTTTGATGAAAATCGTTTAAGTCAGCTTTTGTGATGTTTTCTTCTTTTTCGTTATAACTGTTAATATTTGACTAGCAGAAGGGAAACATTCTTCCGATGATAGTTCCTTTTTACAAGCAAATCATGATCCATCTTTGTATTAAGAGCGTAAATTGATTTTTAGATCTGGGGAGAAAATTTTCATTGTTTTTAAAATAGTCAGAAACAAATACTTCGGAATTATTCACGTTTGGTAAAACTTTGACATACGGAGTTGCAATTACCCGTTTGAAAGCAGCATGAACACGAAAAGAAATCATTATTTGTGACATTTCTTCATTCTCTCGCTAAATAGTTTTCTTCCTGGTTGGCACAAATATTTCTACACTGAAAAACTATCTACATTATTGCACATAATAGTGAGTATCTTGCCTCACAATAAGATTCTCCTATTTACAATATACTGTGTTATTTTAACGTCAAAGTTTCTGATATATATATAAAATCATTTAAGTTATTTACAATATTTTCAGAACTGCATAAAACGTTGTTGCATTCAACAGAAAAAATATATTTTATTACATAATGAGTTCCAGCCTCTGTTAAAATAAAGTTGAACTAAAATAGAACAGGTTAGAGATTTATCATTTAACAATTTATATAAAACCGAAAACCGGCAATTATGTTTGGTTACCACTTTGGTAATAACACGTCAGAAATGCATTTGAAATGCCATAGAAAAAGCATTCAACTTATTTTTGCCTAATTTTATGATTTTGTCCGTCTGTTTCACATTAGATATAAAGCGAAAATATCCGTGAATTAAGCAATTGAAGAGTTTTTGAACAGGTGATTTTGCGTTATCGCAAATCTCATTTGACATCCAATGTAAGCAAAACTCTATTTTAGCGCCGGGGGGGGGGATGAACTGAAATCAAGTTCCTAGAGCGATTCCCTACGGAAGCATTTTTGAGGCCAGTTCCTTTTAAACCTCAGCAAGCACCGTTAAATTTATCGTAAAACTCGCGCCTTAAACCCAACGATCCCCCCTCCCACCATATTTCGGGTTTTGACTGACTTGAAAAATGGGAGTGGGGCAACTAGTCTCTCGTCACTTCCCATTGGGTCTGGCGTTAATGCTTGGTGCTCCAAAAATTGTGGCCCGTTTATGCAGTTGCTGGGGAGGAGCTGTAACTTAATTTGTCATGTGTTTTATACAGTTGTATAGGATAGCCTTCAACTTAGAGTTTGAGACCTTTATGGAGTAGATCTTTCAAGTGGTTGCTGGTTTATGGCACAAGAAAGCTAACATTGATGGTTGCTTCAAAAACAGCACTTCACTCGTTCTCCAATATTGTCAAAATCGATAGAGTTCTAGCCTTGTATTCATGCCCGTAGGAAACGGGGGGGGGGAGGGGCAGGGGGTAATATTGAAAACA
>REGL01000609.1:28311-38977 GCA_004194395.1 Aurelia aurita complex sp. Pacific | reverse complement strand
ACCAATTTTTGAAACATATTTTCCTGCCATTTCTCTTGTCACACCTATACGCTGCATTTGTTGAGTTTTGGGCTTTACAAAATTTAGTACATTTCTCACCATACCAATCCTGTAAACAAACCTTTTCTCCTGTACTGTTGTCACATTTGTAATGTTCCAATGAGTCATTTCTTGGTGCACAATAAACTGAGCAATCTTGACCATACCAATATTTTCTACAGATTTTGTCACCTTTCCTGGGATTGCATTCGTAAGATGCTTTGGTGGAATTTTCTTCTTTGCAAAACTTTGAACAGCCTTTGTCATACCAATTCTGCAGACAAATTTTCGCTCCAGTTCTGTTGTCACATTGATAATGTCCTAATAAATCATCTTTTGGTGAGCAGTAAACAGAACACTTCTTCCCATACCAATTCATGTGACATATTTTCCTGCCAGTTTGCAAGTTACAGTCATAAGATGCCATCGACGAATTTTGTGGCCTGCAGAATACTTTGCATTTTTCACCATACCAATTCTTCCTGCAGATTTTGTGCCCCTCGTCAGTACAATTAAAATGGCCATTGATATCATCATTATATTCATAGCAAGAGCAGTTAGATCCTTTCCATCCCCTTATGCAGACTTTATTCCCTGAATCATCACAGATATAATGGCCCACTGAATCATTTCTTGCGGCACAAAATACTGAGCAGTGGCTACCGTACCAATTATTGTCACAAATCTTGTCTCCTGTTGTGTCATTGCATCTGTAATGTCCAAAATTATCATCTCGTGGTGCACAATAAGTGGTACAGTTCCTAGTAAACCAGTGCTTGTGACATTTCTTTTCTCCTGTGACCGCACATTTGTAATGTCCAAAATGATCGTTTCTTGGTACACAATATGTGGTACAGTTGCTCCCGAACCATGTTTTGTGACACATTTTTTCTCCTGTTATATTATTGCATCTGTAATGTCCTAAGTCGTCATTTCTTGGTACACATAAGATGGTGCAATTGGTTCCAAAATATCGTTTGTGGCACATTTTAATCCCGGTTGTCCTATTGCATTCGTAATGACCATATTTATCATCTCTAGACTTACAGAAAGTTGTGCAATTCGTACCAAACCAATTTTTGTGACATATTTTCTTTCCGGTTGTTTTGTTACATGCATAATGCCCAGAATTGTCATTTCTGGGTGTACAATAAGTTTGGCATTTTGTGTCATACCATCCTATGAGACACAATTTTTGGCCTGTTTTGTTGTCGCAAATATAATGGCCAGAATCATCATTCCTTGGTTTACAATAAACTGTACAGTTTTCACCAAACCATCCTTGTTCGCAAATTTCGTTCCCAGTTTTATGATCACATATGTAATGTCCAAATCTGTCACTCCTTGACACACAATACTTGGTACAGTTTACATTAAACCAACCATCGTGACAAACTTTATTGCCAGTAGTTTGATTACAACTATAGTGTCCCTCTTGATTGTCGATAGGGTGCCAGTATTTGACCCAGTTGTCCACAAACCACTCATCGTGACNACAATAAGTTTGGCATTTTGTGTCATACCATCCTATGAGACACAATTTTTGGCCTGTTTTGTTGTCGCAAATATAATGGCCAGAATCATCATTCCTTGGTTTACAATAAACTGTACAGTTTTCACCAAACCATCCTTGTTCGCAAATTTCGTTCCCAGTTTTATGATCACATATGTAATGTCCAAATCTGTCACTCCTTGACACACAATACTTGGTACAGTTTACATTAAACCAACCATCGTGACAAACTTTATTGCCAGTAGTTTGATTACAACTATAGTGTCCCTCTTGATTGTCGATAGGGTGACAGTATTTGACACAGTTGTCGCCAAACCAATCATCGTGACAGTTTCTCTTTCCTGTCGCCTTGTCACAAAAGTAATGTCCCGATCTGTCATTTTTTGGTACACAATGAATCGTACAACTACTTCCAAACCAATCACGACTACAGATTTTCGCCCCATTCGTTACGTTGCAACGATAGTGGCCTAGAGAATCTTTTCTATCAATACAGAAGACAGAGCAATTTTCACCATACCAGCCACTTAAACAAACTTTTCCTCCGGTTTTGTTATCGCATAAATACTGTCCTTGTTTGTCACTCTTTGGTGTACAATATACAGTACAGTTTTTTCCAAACCATTCATTGCTACAAATCTTCTCTCCAGTCGTCTTATTGCATTGATAACTTCCATGCTGGTCATTTCTAGACTGGCAGTAAACTGTGCAATTAGGCCCGAACCAGTCAGTCTTGCATATCTTTGCACCTTCATTAGAACAATTATAATGGCCATTTAAATTTGCTGTTTCTTTGCAATAAAGAAGGCATCCTTCTCCATGCCAATTTCTCAGACAGATTTTGTCTCCACTCTTCGAGTCACAAGTATAATGCCCAGTTATATCATTCGCTGGCTTGCAAAACGTCAAACATTTAGTTCCATGCCAATGCTTGTGACATATTTTACTTCCATCAGTTTTGTTACATTCATAGTGACCAAGTGTTCCATTTTGTGCCTTACAATACTTCTTACAAGATGGTCCATATCTGTCCAAATAGCAAATCTTACTTCCATTACGTGAACAGCCATAATGTCCATTTGTATCATCAGAGTGTGGACGACAAAATGTGTCACATTTGTCTCCATAATAGTGAACATCACATTTAGCAGAAATTCTTAATTTGAATGTGCTATATTTCTTAGTCGAGACAAAGTCCTTCGCAAGGCCAGGTGTGTTGTTGTAAGGTGCTACGAGGTTGGCATTTATTGTGTATGTGTCAATTAGATCATCATTATTTCCTGCTGTATCATCATCCATCGCTATGATATAGATGCCAACAAACCCCTAACAATTGAATCAATTATTAGTTTGGAATCTATTCAAATCTAGATCTGCAAATGTAATTAGAAATATTAGTTTCATATAGGTGTGCCAGTCGAATGTAGCATTGTTTTTCTACTAATTGTTGCAAGAGTAAGGATTATTAAGATTCAAGCAGTTTGTACGCCAAAACAGAATTCCTTACTATAGGGATCTCTGGAAGCTCTTGAGACATGAATTGTTGTTAAGTGCTAAGAATAAGCAACCATTTTGACAATGGTTTTGCAGATGAATAAATACTGCCTTGGGGAAAGTTAGATCAGATGACGTCCAATTCCCAGTTCATCTCCCAATGACACCCTTCAGCACATTTTTGACATATAAGTAAATTGCAAACATGTTGCCTAAAAATTTCGCAAGCAAGCGTTATANTTTACTTCCATCAGTTTTGTTACATTCATAATGTCCAAGTGTTCCATTTTGTGCCTTACAATACTTCTTACAAGATGGTCCATATCTGTCCACATAGCAAATCTTACTTCCATTACGTGAACAACCATAATGTCCATTTGTATCATCAGAGTGTGGACGACAAAATGTGTCACATTTATCTCCATAATAGTGAACATCACATTTAGCAGAAATTCTTAATTTGAATGTGCTATATTTCTTAGTCGAGACAAAGTCCTTCGCAAGGCCAGGTGTGTTGTTGTAAGGTGCTACGAGGTTGGCATTTATTGTGTATGTGTCAATTAGGTCATCATTATTTCCTGCTGTATCATCATCCATCGCTATGATATAGATGCCAACAAACCCCTAAAAATTGAATCAATCAGTAGTTAGGAATCCATTCAAATATAGATCTGCAAATGTTATTAGAAATATTGGTTTCATATAGGTGTGCCAGTCGAATGTAGCATCATTTTTCTACTAATTGTTACAAGAATAAGGATTATTAAGATTCAAGCAGTTTGTACGCCAAAACAGAATTCCTTACTATCGGGATCTCTGGAAGCTCTTAAGATATGAATTGTTGTTAAATGCTAAGAATAAGCAACCATTTTGACAATGGTTTCGCAGATGAATAAATACTGCCTTGGGGAAACTTAGATCAGATGACGTCCAATTCCCAGTCCTTCTCCCAGTGACACCCTTCAGCACATTTTTGACATATAAGTAAATTGCAAACATGTTGCCTAAAAATTTCGCAAGCAAGCGTTATATCCTTACCTGCCATGTCTTAAACGATGGTTTCAATGGATTTTGATTTCCATTGCCAAGATCAGATCCAAAAGTGATACTGCCAGTGTTGTCCCAACCACGCGTTTTGTACTTGGCGATGTTGCAGTTTGATAACGACGAAGGATTGCTATAATCTGTTATACAAATCTCAAAGTATGGATCGCATTTCCAAGTGCTCCCTCCCCAAGAACGGTCACAGTATGACCCTTTCAGGTCTTTGTTGGTTGGGTTCTTGTACGAGATCAATTCAACCGTTACTTTAGCTGTTTCTTCTGATTCCTTCAAGAAGAAATAATTAATCAGTACGTTGCAGCTCGGAATTCAAACTTTTCAAGAAGATCCGATGCATGCAAATAGTTGTTAGAGAGATTGTATAAAGATCATAATTTGTTGTTTGATGTAGTATATGTTGTAATTATTTTAATGGTATTGTATTTTATAATGACATGAACTGAATTATAGCTGGGTAGTGGGACCTCAGACAATACTTTGGCAAATGCAAAGATATCCCTTTTGCATTGTATGAATAGGAAATGTCACATGTCACGTGACCTATTCGTTTCGAGAACATCCAGGAAAGCAGATTTCACTTTGATAGCAGATAAGGAGATCTATGATTTTTGCAAGGATTGCAATATTTTGTGAAACCGACAAGAGCATGAACAGTTGGGAGGCTTTTGGGATTTGGCAGAAAAGATGGCCGGCAATGTCAAGTAGTGATTTACGACAACTGTGACATCGGTATCAAAAAGCATTTTCACTATTGTGTGCATTTCAGGCAATAGACCTCTTAGAAGAATCTGAATCGAACGATATATGATATCTTCTGAAGAATTCTCGAATGTGCACAATAACGATAGAAGCTCTAAAGACACTCAATCAAACCTCTCGTTTAGCAGTTTTTAAAAATTTCGCTCGATCTAGACTCTTTTTTGAATAGCTGTAAGATCTATTGTGCTTAGACTGATTACAAGTTGGTAGTTATTGCTATTGATAGACTGATGGTTGTTGTTGTCATTGTTGTTGTTGTTGTTGTTGTTGCGATAACTGGGACTATTTCGTGAGTCTATATTGTGCTGTGAGTGATCAGAATTTCAGTTGCCATATCAGATCCTAGCGTAGAGCCATTCCGTTTTCTTGTGATACTTTCATAAGTAAAGTTGCTGGTTCAGAGTTTTATCTATGTCACAAATTCATGCATTAGGACATACAAATACAACACACTCATTGAAACAATTACATTACAATTTGTGGATCTCTGTCCTAAAATAAGCCCTTTACAAAAATAGCGGTGCAAAGACAATAGGCTATGACACGTGCCGCACCATATTTGGGTAACTGATCTACGTCAACAGGAAATACTGATATCTGATAGGCTAGAATTTGAACGCAAGTGGCTTGAACCACTTTTATATGCTTACATTCCCTTTAAATTTCCAAGTTAAGGGGGCTCAACATTGACTGGTTGCTAGAAATAGGCTAAAGAAGACGCCTACATACCCATGGTTTCTTTTGCTATCCAATGAAGTGGCATGCCAAGAGTATCAAATTGTATTAAATGCAATAGGCTATTTTTAACACTTGGCCCGAATCAGCTTTAACTATGTCGTTGTCGACTTTTTTTAAAGGGTCTGTTTGGCATGCCTTGCACGTGCAATCTCATGGTTGGCCTTTCTTGTCGCCACTTTCATGGCCCATAAAAATGGCGATAACAAGGTCCAGCCAAGAGATGCAAGGCATGCTGGTTAAAACAGACCCTTTAATTTCTACTATCACACTATTTGTTCGTATCTCCAAAGCTTCGATAGGCCCATGAAGAGTGGTTTTCGGGTTATTGCTTCTACAACCGAACTGACCCTTGAGTCGTCAATAGAGCTAAAGACATCTTCTCACATACTTTAAAACGAGTGATGATATTTCATGTATGTCACAATAATTATTTAGATTGATCTTACTGTTCTTCAAAGAGTATCAAGTAAAAAATCGATACCATGTCATGAAAGCCTCACTCGAAACTAAATCCACATTCGATTCCTTTTTTGCGTGTAGCAGACCTACATTTTATGTTTACATCTTCATTCACTTCTTAAATTTTTTTTGAAAATCTAGCAGGAATCTTCATAGAGCAAGGGCCTAAAATATCCTGTCCAGATTTTAAAAGAGGATCTTGCAGGGAGAAAATGGTGTGTGTGTGATTTACTTGAAATGGTGCAATCTGCAATAGGCCTTTTAGCAATTCTGCAAAGGAATCTTGATCGAGCGATATTTTTATACATTTTGCCGAAATCATACGATCTTTCGAATGTGCACAATAGCGATAGTAGTTCTAACGCCACTCAATGGAGTTTTCAAATAAAACTGTGTAAGAATATCGCTTGATCCAGACCAGGGAGCTTCCTGATCCAGAAGTGTATAGTTCCCTGATCCAGACGCCTTTGCAGGCCCTTTGCAGAGCAATCTAAGGGACTGGAAATCTATCTTTAGCAACAGCTGAAGCAAAACCAGGACTTCGATTTTGGTCGCCAACTGTACATCTACCAAAAGTGACTGGGATTTTCCACTTCAGGACCCCTCTTCAGGACCCAATTACAAAGTATGCCCCCCCCCAACTACCATTAGGACTGAAGTTTCAGTAATGTTATTTACTTGCAAAGTACGATGGTTTTCATGTAAAACTAGCCTACGCGTAGACCCTCTGCGCGTAGGCTAATATAAAACCTGATGAAAATCTGATTTAGGCCCACTGTTAGGGACGTAAATAGGACATCTTTCGGTGTCAGGTATTTCGCACCTTTTACAAAATTAGCAACAGTATTGTTCTTTCTTCGTGGTGATGGTTGAATCGTTGTGGTTCTGAAGTGGGGTTCAATCTAAACGAAATCCACATACAGATATTGGTGAAATTCAGATATCATTTAAGTGGTATAAAATATCATCTCGTATATGTTGAAATTAGTGATATCTTTGTGATCATCTGTCAGGGTGGTCATGTCTTAATGACAGAATTGTATCCTTTTTTACCATAGGTTTACCCTGGTACTCGATATGGAGAGAACCACCAAGAAATCAAGATACCCTTGCACAGTTTCAATGTTTTGGGGCAAAATTGGACTGGGTTTGAAGAAAGTTACGTCCTGGACAAAACATGCACAAGGTTTTCAATATTTTTTACTAAATTCGTTCATGTCTAATCCATATCCAATTTCGCCGTTAACTTCACGACTCAGACATGAGAATCAAACATTTTGCTCGCTGCTAAGGAGGACTAAGGTATATACTCCCGCTCAGCCTCATATTGACTGATCAATTACATCGCACAGATTTCGATTTGAAGCTACCATCGCTAGGTTCATTTAAAGGGAAACCTTAAAATAGACCTTTTAGCTATTCTACAGGGTGTTCCAAAAAAATTGTGCCCCGCTTGTCTGAAGATTGTGACAAAACAACAAAAGATACTCGCCAAACTTTCACTTGATGGTGCTCTTCAGATGTTCAATTAAAGTTTGCTACCATCCCCATGAAAATCCGTTGAAAAATGATGGAGCTATGACCTTCACAAGACAAAATTTGCCTGATGACTGAAACCAGCGGTCGGCCATTTTGTCTTACTATTTTGCAGTGATAAGTATCTTCACGTGAGGTAAGAAATAATTTCTGTGAGGTCAGAAGTAGTGGAACACTGCGAAGATTATCGGAATTGACACGAGAGCTATGCCATTGGAGGCTGCTGTTTCATTTTCAATCCATGAAGCTATTTATCGCTGCAAAATAGTAAGACAAAATGGCCGACCGCTGGTTTCAGTGATCGGGCAAATTTGGTCTCCTGAAGGTCATAGCTCCACCATTTTTCAACGGATTTTTATGGGGATGGTGGCAAACTTTAATTGAACATCTGAAGAGCACCATCTGCAAAAATTTGGCGAAAATCTTTTGCCGTTTTGTCGCAATCTTCAGACAAACGGGGCACAATTTTTTTGAGACACCCTGTACAAAAGAGCCTGGATCGAGAATCATGTTTATACGTATTTATTATGCGCGACGTTCGATCGAGTGGCAATAGAGCTTCTATCACTAATGTGCACATTAGAAAATTCTACAAAATGTAGCAAAGTATCGTTCAATTCTGATTCTTTGAGAATAGCTAAAAGGTCTACGAGCCACGAAAATCAACCTTTCTCCCAAACCTAGCCTCTCCTTGGGGCTGTTGAGAATAAGGCCATGTGAGAACAATGATACATGGGAAAAATGGAGGGAATTGTTGCCAAATTTCATCAGAATTGGCTGACAGCTATCCTCAATAGCTATAGCCCAAACTGTTAGTCACAGACAGGGTCACTGTGCAACATTTCAACATATCATATCAACTGTATGTTTCTGTGTCAGACGACTGACACGTCTTGAACCTGCAAAGACTTCTTTAAACTTGGCAATGTAACAGGTCAGGTTATTTAATCTCTACATTGCCAAGGGCAATTTTCAAGGATAGGCCATNTCTCCTTGGGGCTGTTGAGAATAAGGCCATGTGAGAACAATGATACATGGGAAAAATGGAGGGAATTGTTGCCAAATTTCATCAGAATTGGCTGACAGCTATCCTCAATAGCTATAGCCCAAACTGTTAGTCACAGACAGGGTCACTGTGCAACATTTCAACATATCATATCAACTGTATGTTTCTGTGTCAGACGACTGACACGTCTTGAACCTGCAAAGACTTCTTTAAACTTGGCAATGTAACAGGTCAGGTTATTTAATCTCTACATTGCCAAGGGCAATTTTCAAGGATAGGCCATTAGAAGCTAAAATAAAACGATGGTAAGCCCTTTGTAAAGGTATTTTGTTGTTTTGTCAGTTCTCCTCCTCCTTCAAAACGCAACTGTGCATATGCACGATTAACATGGGGCTTAACAGTCTCGCTCTTCTCAAGATGGTTTTACCTCGAAAATTAGACTATAGAATCTTTGTATCTGCTTCTTCATAAGAGGGAAGTTTCATTGCATATTTGCATTCTAATGTAAAAAGTCATAGATTTAAGTGAATTAAATGCATTTTATCAGATGCTAACAGCAGTAGTAGTTTTAACGAGAAACAGCATAATTCGTACGTTTTAGGAAACTAAAGGAAAAGGCTCGTAGTACCAATTTTAAGGAAATAGTGCCTTAGAGAACACCCCCGTGGGCAAACATTCTCCATACTCTCAAGCTGTTATACAACACTGCAACGGTTGAGGAATGTGCTGTAAGCATAAGATTGTTGTCACTCTAAAGACTCAAGCAAGAGTTTTTCATAGAGACTAGATCTGTTGATGGTGCGTGCGAGATTTACTAACATTCATAGAGAAGAGTCTTGAAGGTGATGAATTTATAGAGAAGAGTCTATAACATTGAGTTATACTGAAGAGAGGGACATATGGACTTGATTGACTTGGGCAAGTCCAAGGGACATATGTCTCCATTCAAATCTCGTAGGCCCTTGACAAATTCATCTTGTTGAAAGGCAAATCCTTAAAAATCCTAAAACATCTCTTACTTGTTTTCGAAAGTGAATACACCCCTCGTACTGAAGGAAAGTGGTTTCAACAGACACGGTTTTTAATCACGATATCAGTATCTATGGTGAACGTGACTCAATTAGAAGGTGGGAAAAGAAATACCTGAATGCAGGACAACATGGTAATCAGGAACACCATTGATATTGTTTTGAAATGGGAACTTCCCACTTTGCTGAGGACACACTTCTTCCGCAGGGACATCGTTCAATTTGATAATGCCTAATCAGCAATATCCACTTTCAAATTGTATCGTTGTGCTCTCTATAAATTCATTCCGCGAAGTCCTCTTCAACGATTATTAATAAACCTCCACGCAACTTGTCTCTTAATTCTGCACAGCCGAGTTTCCAAACTACTGATGAATATCTGTCCTTTCAATCTTTAGAATATTGAGTTCTGATGTTCCCGTCCATTCATTCGGCAAGTCGCCTTTTCCCTTTGTCGATTCTCTCCTTCTATATTTCCTCACCCTTATCTCTTCCTTCTATGTAACTGTGTTTCCTAACTGTCAATTACCTCTGTTCTCTTTTAACCCTAAATTCTACTTGAGCAGCATGCTAAAACTCGAAATACTAATTCTAGGGATCGTATTGGTTCCTTCAAATCGGACGATCCTAACAAGGTAACCTGAGAACTGAATGAACCATCCTCTAATGTGGCTTTAGACCTGGTTTATTTGACACCCTGCAGCAATATTCAAAGAATTCACGACCACAATGAAAATGGACAATTCTCAGTTTGTCTAATGTTGATTGAGTAATAAGAAAAAATGCCACATAAGCTATTGCCTTTAGCAACGTTTACACAGCATGTTAGCGAAGCATGGGTGTGCTAAAGGCGTGACGTAATGGACCTGTGCCATCCTCTTAGATATAGTACAGTTTTATTTGATCCGAACCAATAACCTTGAACTGTGAGCAGCCTACTGTACCTATGGAGACAGAGTGAGACCATGTGTGAATTAGTGGTGTGATATCGTTCCATTCGCCTTCGCAGCCTTCGCAGAAATGCGTCAAACA
>REGL01000609.1:10254-28251 GCA_004194395.1 Aurelia aurita complex sp. Pacific | reverse complement strand
CACGACCACAATGAAAATGGACAATTCTCAGTTTGTCTAATGTTGATTGAGTAATAAGAAAAAATGCCACATAAGCTATTGCCTTTAGCAACGTTTACACAGCATGTTAGCGAAGCATGGGTGTGCTAAAGGCGTGACGTAATGGACCTGTGCCAGTCTCTTAGATAAAGTACAGTCTTATTTGAGCCGAACCAATGTGGGGTTAACCTTGAACTGTGAGCAGCCTACTGTACCTATGGAGACAGAGTGAGACCATGTGTGAATTAGTGGTGTGATATCGTTCTATTCGCCTTCGCAGCCTTCGCAGAAATGCGTCAAACAGCAAGTCCGGTAACCGTAGCCTGCGTGCAGACTCAACTATCCTAAAGTAGGATAGTTGAGTCTGCACGCAGGCTAGGTAACCTGCGTCGACCACTGGGACCGAGATGCAGGCTGCAAGTCCAGTGTCGGATGTTTCATTTTTACGGCTAAATTACCTCCACATCAATCAATTTTACTGAAAGATCTTTAAATGCCTCATTATGGCCTCATCAAGGGACCTCATTCACTTTCCACCTGTAGAAAATCGCTAAAAAGTCCTCCAGTCATCTGGAAAACGGAATTTTACATGATTTTAACGAATGATATTATCGAACCAACCTTGTATTGTATCATGGAATTAATCTTGCAAAGGAGTTAGCAGCGAAATTTCGAGTAATGCGGAATAAAGTAACTTTAGAACATTGGATTCTTCCTTCTTGCATTTTCTCACTTTCCAATGTGACAAATGTTGGAATGAATCTCGCCAAAGATATGTGATTTCGAAATAATGTTATGGCAACCAACAGAATATTAATATTAAGTTTCAAAGCTATGTTGATAAGTGAAGGAAATAGATAGTCACACAAGGTTGAAACTAACCGAAAGTAATGCGATTTCCGTTGAATTTTGCAAGCCACAACTCACACTCCTTTTTGACTACCAGGAGTATGCCAACACTCTGTGCCAACAAAAGTGGACATGTTTGAAACTTACCGAAATTCTATTCTATTAATAAAACGCTTATCATCAAAAGCTCATTTTGCCCCGTTTTGTAAGCAGTCAAGTCACCTTCAAAAGCCACATAAGATATAACATTTGTTCTCGTTTCTTAAAGGGTGTGTTTGAACCAGTGTGCCTTGCATTGTGACAACAAAGGCAACCAGAGATGGCACATGTGAGGCATGCTTGTAAAACAGACCCTTCACGGGTAGATGATAGCATCCTTGAAACAACAGTTTGAGGCATACTGCTCAAGGGTCATAGACCTTGCAGCTACTCCACGAGGATTGAGCGATATTTTGACATATTTAGTAGAAATCTGCAGGGGCGGATCCAGACTACTGCAACTGCTGCTAAAGCAGTGGTCAGATTCTCAGATCCTTGTATCTAGTTCTTAACGTCCACGTCTATTTTCAAAAGACCACACCGAAGTATTTCAAATAACCTCGCCTTAGCAGTAGTCAGGATATTTCCTGGATCCGCCCCTGATCTGACGAATTGTCGGATGCATCCAACAGTCATAGACGCTATAAATCGAACAATCGATAATCGACCAAAGCCTCACTCCATAAGGGGCCAAATAACCATAGAGCGGGAAAACCATAGAGCTATGGTTTCCATATCGGACATGAAATTGAGGGAAACAATTTCTTCCCAATTTTCAATGTGAATGCCCATGAGTCGTGGTTATAGCGTCCATCAGTCTATCAATAGCAATAACTACGAACGTGTAACCAGTCTAAATCGAGCATTTCATACAAAATCCAATCTCGATTCCAGGGCTATCAGTGTCTTTAGCCTCCATTTAGTTACCCTGGGTACCAGACTCTCTATGTTAGAGAGTCCGGTACCCAGGGTACCAGTTTGTGCACAAGATTGTTTATGCAAAAAGCCCTTTGTTTAGCATTAGCCAATACATGCTGGATTCGAAGCTGATAAAAATCAAACATTTCATATCAGTCGCCAAAATGTCAAGAAATACGACTCGATCCAGACTCTTTCGTTGAAAGCTATCATCGACATTGCATCGAACCATTTTCAAAGTCAAAAAAGTTTCAAATAAGAAGTCGACAAAAAGAGAAAAAAATCAAAGTTTTGAACGATAGTATTTACAATGTACATTTAAATTAAATAATTTCAAAATCATCTTAAAATTTTCATTGATTCATAATAGAAAGGAATATTTTACATGTCATGGGTGCTGATGCTGCACTGTAAAAGTCACGTGTATAATCAGCATAAATTAATCATCTTATTGTACAGAATGTGATTGGCTACGATGTGGCATGTGACTTTGCAAATATTCTACTTTTCTCATAGCTTATAGATTACAAGCACAATTTCATCCAAAACAAAAATTAAGTCCGGTACCGTTACACTGTACCGGACACCGGTACAGCTCGAACTCGGGTCTGTAACAAAAGTGTGACGGATCTGCCTCCCATGTACCCTGCTAGTCCATGACACTTTTGTGCCTTCTATTCGTGAGAAAAGTTTGTTCAGGAGCAATGTAAACTCTCTTAAACCGTAAAAACTCTGAACGGTGGTATTGACATGGCTACGTTACTAAATGCAGTCCAAGGAAAATATCTGCATCCTCTTTCTTCTTCATCCAAGCAAATATGATCAAATTAAAACTGACAATGATGAACAGTGAACAAGTTGATTTTGATGTCTACTCCAAACTTTGCAACATTTACGATACAATGTATATCCGCAGAATCTTTGCCACATCGTATTACTAAATTTTGATTTATGGATAACCAGTATCCAGACTTAGATAAATACATAATTTACAGCTCTTTTTACAAGATAAATAATGCTCGAAGGGAAGCTGTTTTTGGTTCGGCGACGTACACACTATTCACTAACATGTCTTCCCCGTCACAAGCAAAATTGAACGAGAAGAAATGAGACCATAAACGATGCCTTCATTTCAAATTGGGCAATGGAAAAGCCAACTAAGATGAGTCTAATGGTGATCTTCTAGCCTGGGTGCACCCTAAACACTCGATCTTCTCTTACGGATCGTATTCGAGATTTGACTACAGACACTTTTGCTAAAGATGGCGTCAGGGTGTTTTGTACCATAACCAGAAAGAATTTCAACTGATTTGATTTTAGAATCCAAAGTCATCATTCGTTGATAAAATACAACCCAAGGTGCAATGATGAGAAGGAGTGCCAGCGTAGAGAAACAGATCAGTGAAACTTATTTAAACCCCGTTTTCATTTTTAGCTTAACCCTTGTCCTTAGAAAAGGCCGATGCAGGATTTGTTATTCGATATTTAGGATTCGATATTTAGTATGTAAGTGAAAGGACAAGTCTTCACCACAGCATGAAATGGTTTAAGGAAGTTTACGATTGTTCAGAAAATATCATCACACATCTTTGAAATATGTCCATGTCTGTACATATCCTTTAGATTGTTTAAAACAGTAAAATTCTGCCTTTAAGAAATACACTTTTTGCCTTGACGCTGATTTCCACTCATTAGAATTTTCCAAGACGACTGGAGATATACTGCTTACGACAGAAAATATCGCTTTGAATTTGAATAGAATGTTACACGTGGCCAGCTGTTTATTGCAAAATCAGCCTTTAGCATATGATTCTCCCTTACTTACCCTATTGTTTACTATTGTTTTTCAAAAGTTCAGGGTCTGAGATATATAAAATCAATACGATTCTCTGTTGTTCCAGAAATATAATTTAAATGTCAATCGCAAGTAAATCATAGACCAGGGTCGAACGAAGAATTTTCATTCCCATACAAATTCCTTACCAGCATTTTTCTAATTTATGGGTCCAAAAAATGCGTGATTTTACAGAACAAAATTTTCACATCTAAGTTAGCCTTTGGCTGATAGATTAAAAGTTTAGTTTTGAATATCAGCCACATACTTTTTGTTTCACAGCTCACAAAACGCGTAAACTTTTTCTTATTCACCCGGCAGATGTATTTTTATGCTGGGTTCCTGAACCAATACTCATAATTTAAAAAAAAATTAAGCTTTATTTATGATGATATCTCCTGGTAGAAACCATGCCTAATGAGTACAGGTTCCAAATCTTTAAAAAGGCTGGTATAAAATTCAGTTACTTATTTCTTTGAACTGAATGACTTCAAAGAAACTTCTGCTATTTCTTTATAATTCTACCGTTGGACTTTTCTGAAATCTTCAATATTTTCAGAATCAGAGTGTTTTTGTACTTTTTCAAGAATTCAAGAAAATCGCGATTTCTAGACTGTTTGAAGCAACATGAAATACTTTCGAAGAAAACCATAGTTTATGGATGTCTACAATATGGTATCAAGCAAAAGTCTGTCACTTTTCTGGTTTATGATTTAGAAATTTGATGACGTCACACCCTCAAATGAGTTGAAATGCAGCATACGCTGAAATTTCAAAAAATAGTCAAAACTTCTGAAAAGTCCAACGGTAGAATTAAAGATAAATTTGTTTCAAGCCACTCAATCAGAGGAAACAGATCACAGAACTTTACACCCACCTTTTCACGCAGAGTTAACGATTTGGATGCTTGCCTAATGAATACGCCACGTTGTTTTCTATAAATCAACCTCACACACAGCTTAATATAAATAACAGTCATCGTCATTAATAAAACATGGATAGTCTTTTGCTGTTTGTCGAGATATGATTGGCAAAATACTCACAGAGTTTCGTCCGATCTGTTCACTTTGCAATAATTTCACTTTTTCTGGATCTGACAATGTTGGTTGGAGATTGATTCTCTTTACTTTGTTTTTGCCTTTCCTTTGAAATAAGGATAAGAAGTATAAAACACATCACAAAATTACGAGTAACATTCTAGTTTAATTGTAACTGATAATGGTTTTTCAAGGATTTTTGTCAACATAACTTTCGAATGAACATCGAGAATAGAATTGCCAAATTTGCTTGAAAACATTTATTTAAAATTAACCGCATTTTACTCAAACCTTCGTATTTCAAATAAATTACAAGTGCAGATAAACTTAATTGAAATTAGCACAACTAACTGAAACTAAAACTTGTCTATCATGTTTTTATCAAAAGNGTTTTTCAAGGATTTTTGTCAACATAACTTTCGAATGAACATCGAGAATAGAATTGCCAAATTTGCTTGAAAACATTTATTTAAAATTAACCGCATTTTACTCAAACCTTCGTATTTCAAATAAATTACAAGTGCAGATAAACTTAATTGAAATTAGCACAACTAACTGAAACTAAAACTTGTCTATCCTGTTTTTATCAAAAGCATTCAATTCCAACTGAAAGATTGAAAGAACCTTTTGCCATGCCAGAAAGATGATTTAAAGCTTGGAAGGTCAAATTTCATTTTACATTGATTGGAACAAACACATTTCTCATGTGCTATAGCGAACCATGCCTTACAAGGCTCTTCCCAGGCAGGGGCGGCACCAGCCCTAAAACGTGGAGTGGGCAAGAGATAGAATTGATTGTCAGAAGGTATACCTAATGTTTTTAGATCATTTTTGCTTCGGAATAAATACCCACCTGAGGAAAGTGGCGTGGACATGTCCCCCCAGTCCACTCCGTGGCGCCCTTATTCCCAGGTAAGCATAAGACCTATAATCTTGCCATGACTGTTCAACTTTCTACATGTCTTTAACGAAAGTAAAGTGCAGATCAAAGAATTTAGAATTACGCAAGAAGACACTCTGGTTGGTAAACTCTTAAATTCCCTGAAGACAGAATCTCATTGATTCAAGAAAGAACCAGGTCAAACTGATAATGAAGACTTATAAATGGATTTTACGATGACAGATCTGAATAATTTACTAACCTTCCAAATCCATGAGAATTCTTTGTCAAAACAAGCAGCAAAAACAGAACGAAAGCAACCAAAATTGGAATACCAGCATACAATAATGTTTTTGTATTAGAATTCATTCTTTCCTTCTGACTTTGTGCAGTGTTAGTGCCACTTTTCGTGTTATCCTTCGATTTCTCAACTGTTTTCGATTTTGCAATACTATAAGATCGATGTGCACTTTTTGACTTTCCAACAGCAATCTTGACGCTTTCATAAACTGTTATGGATTTCTTGGCACTCTGAGAACGTTCAATAATTTTTGAGCTCTTGGATCCAACTTCGAGACTGGTTGAACCAATTTTCGATTGAGTTGAAGATTTCACAACAAATAAAGATTTCGTAACAGAAATGATTTTTAAGTCCGTTGCAGTTTGTCCAGACTTTCCAGCTTGATATGCAACAGATGTTGTTGGTACAATTCTGACGGTTGTATCTTCAGATTTAGCAACAATCCTACTTTTAACAAAAGCTGACAAACTCGTTTGTTCTTTGATGGAGTTAATCTCTTTTGTTGCTGCTTCTGTAACTTTCCTCGAGTCTAAAGACGAACTAAATCGAACAGATGCACTGATTTGTTTTGTTTTAACAACTGTGCTAATAGAAGTACTAACTAAACTGGCTTTAGAATAATTCTTCAGCAGTTTTGGGCGCATAGATTTTATTGCAATGCTTCCAGAAATCAATGTGTTGCTGCTATGAGGATTTAACGACCCATGGGTGCTTATCAAAAGTTTAATGTTGTCTTGAAGTGTGTTTGTTGGTGTGACGTGCTGGATCGAAGTTAAAGTTTTGATAAATAATGATTCAGTCTTGGCCCAAAGGACTGTCGTCGGATAATGAAGGATTGGTGTACTCGTTTGAGCATTTTTGCTTGGTAGTAGACTGGATGACGAATCTATAATAGAAGGGAGAATTAAATCTTAAAATTTCAATGTTATTCATCGCAGTAACAAAATGGTAGATCGAATCTTCAGCATCTTTAAAAACATTTTTTTATCTAAGGCAACCTCATTCCCAAGGGTATTTATTGTTGTCAATAGGAGGCTAGACCTCAACAGGTATCTTAGGGACCGGTTGCAAAATTTTGGCAAATTTTGATCGGAATAATTAGCATAATTTGGCAGAGAGCAGATCAATGTAGGCGTTGCAGTTTACGGAAAACCTTCACTGGGTACGAGGTTGGATCTAAGGATATGATAATGATTAGAAATGACACAATAGAAGGGTTCGTTTTAACCAGCATGCCTTGCATGTGCCAGTCAACCAAGAGATGGTATGTGCAAGGAATGATGGTTGAAAAAACCCTTTAATTGTTAAAATGATTTACCTTCTTTGAAATGATATTAAAGTTTCGGAAATTTCTGCATAGAAAGACGACAGCCAGGTACATTTGCAAAGTGGTGTCTTTCTACAATTATCACACACAAGGTTTCAGTTTGACCTTTGCTTCGCTTGGTCAAAATAATGCTTATTCCTTTGCGATAAAATTACGATCCTAAATCATAAAAACTATTCTAACTCCTCACTAGTGATCCACAATTTCCCGACTAATATAGAACCAATTTTCGCTAGTGACCCACAATTTCCCCACCAATGAAGTCCCATTTTCAGAAAGAATACTGAGTACGTCAAAAATGATATCCTGTGTTTGCCCAAATGTACGACTAAGGAATCATGGATCAGTTGAAATGACCCTTGAGTAATGATAAAAATGTTGACTGACACGTGAATATCTGTTTGACCGAAATTCGCCATCCCATCTTAGAATGATCCCACATTTCGCCAGATTACACCTAAAAAGGATTTTTAAAGAGTCCTTTTCATAGAGTCTCCACCAGTAAAAAATCCTTAGAATTTGCCCTGTGATAAATGAAATGTTGATGCAATAGCTTACCTAATTTACTTTGACAGTTCTGTCCAAACCAACCATTACGGCATACTCGCGTGCCATTTTCATTGCAAGAACTTGTATTAGTAGCTTTGCAGTGAATACTACATTGTGTTCCATACCAATGCTGGTCGCAAATTTTCTGTCCATTTTCTGAGCATGAAAAGCTGGTGAATTTATCTTTAATTGGTTTACAAAATATACTGCAGTTGTTTCCATACCAGTGCTCCTTGCAAATCATTGTATCGTTCTCTAAACATTCGTAGTTATCTGCAGCACTAGCATTGCAAAACTTTGTGCAGTTACTTCCATGCCAGTTTGGTAAACAAATCTTTTTTCCCGATTTACTGCAATTATAATGTCCCGTTTGAATATCCATTGGCTTACAATACTCCAAACAATCATTACCATACCATTTGTCCAGGCATACCTTGGTACCATTACTGTCACAAATATAGTGTCCCCAATGGTCGTCCTTTGGTGAACAATGTCTCTTACAATCAGAGCCATAATAATTTGAAAGGCAAACTTTGTCACCGTTATTGCTACATGAATAGTGTCCACTGATAAGGTTATTTTGAGGCTGACAATGTTTGGTGCAAGTAGGCCCATACCAATTTCGTAAACATATTTTTCTACTGTTTTGGTAATCGCAGGTATAGTGTCCTGTATCGTCATTCGTATATTCACATTTTTCTGTACATGAAGGCTTGAAATAGCCTGCGTCACAAAATACTCTGTTGATAAATGATATAAAGAGTTAACTTTGAAGATAAAGAAAGCTGCTACCGGGTGACCCAAGAAATACCTCACAAATTTAATCATAAATATCTCCCTGAAATCAAAAGCTATTATAAAATGCTTTGTACCACATTTTAGTTGAAAGGCTTAGCTATCTTTTAAGATGCTGCATGGTCATTTTTAGCAATTGTACCATCCGAAAAACGAGATTCAAAGAACATTTCGAATTCTGGATTCCTCAATTTGAGTGAAATAATCACTATCATTTTCCAGTCAACATTTCTGAAAACTCAACGTAACGAGGGATTTGAAGTCGTTTGGGGAATTTTTGTTTGCAAACTGTAACCTCTGTTCCTCAGTCAAATTTCGTGCTCCAAAGCAAATTTGGAATTTAGCTTTTTTCACATCCTCCAAAATATGGCCTTGAAAACGAGGGAATAGTCCGAGAAATGAATGATTTTGCATATTTTTGAAACTGTTGTTTCAGACAGTAGGCATAACTTAAACTGCCCAAGCAACATCTCAAATGATAGCTGAGCCCTTCAGCTACATGCTGGTACCTTGTTTGTGCTTATAACATTTGCTTTCAGGAAGTTATGTGCGATCTAGCTCGTGAAGTTTTTTTTGAGTCACCTGGCATATTTATTGAAAGTTTGTCCTTGAGACACTTTAGCCATTGTATGAAATAAGATATAGATACAGGACAATCTTCGTGATCATTCATCCATAGCAATTAGTTAAATAACATCCCCCTAAAGCAACGTTCCTTTGCAAAATTACTCTCCGCCCTTCGAGCCTTAGAAAGACAGGTTTACTAGCGTCATCTTCACTTCATTGCCAACAAAAAAAAATGTTCTAAAAAAGTTTCAAAACTGCTTGCAGCATTTATGCTATCAAGCATTTTTAAAACTACACAATAACTGATCCGCAATGAATTAGCCATGTATTCGTACTTTATAATTCATATACTTTGTGCTTCATCACATTTAGTAACGAGGATCGATGATATTTTATTTCGAAGTCAACTTTCTGCAACGACAAAGACAATAACGACGACAATAACGACGACAATAACAATAACAACATTACTTTCATGCATGGTTGGTCTTGTTAACAGCAATATGAATGTGACTTCGTTTTATGGTGCTTACAATGTAGATTTAAAAGAATCTGATGACATCTCGATCAATAAATGTCCTTGTTTTACCTCTTTCATAAAAAGTAAGCAATTATTTGACGATACTCACTTGTATTCGATTCTAAGCTGAGAGCGATATCCTCGTAAATTTTGATTATGTTTCCTGGCTAAACCATCACTGATGTCAGGTGAAGATGAAATTGTGAGATCATGTATGCTGATTATATCTGCTGTGCGTCCAATAACAACATTTTTACCATCATCATCAAGAACTGTGAGTTTTATCTTGAATGCTTCCTTCATTGAAACAAAACAATCATCAGTCAATGAATAATTACATCGATCAGTCAATCATTTCATTAACCTATCAGTCAATCAATCAATCGATCAATCGATCGATAGATCGATCCAAAATCGATCAATTGATCAAAATCTATCACATCAGAAATCGTTCGAAATTTTACCGGGTGAGCAAAAACAAGTTAACATTTTTTGCCGGCAGTGGAATAAAAGTACTCAGTCAATAATTAAAACTGTAACGTTGATATAACAGGCAAAGGGTAACTTCGATGTGAAGAGTTTTGTTTGGTTTTATTACCCAGAGTTTTATTACCCAGAAACTAGGGAAATACTGGAAAAGGGTTTTTAAGGGGACGAGAATTCCATGTTTGATTCTGGAACATGATTTACTTACCATGGAAATTTAAATTTTATTTCTGAAACCGACAATTATATTTAACTTGAATCTCAATGGCTAGTAAATCGTGGACCAGAATCAAGTATGGAATTCTTGTTCTTAACATTTCAGTTTTGATTTGAATATTGGCACGTACTTTTTATTCTGCAACCCATCAAACGTTTTAATTTTTTTTACTCATCCATTAGCCAAAAATAATTGTCAATCTTTCAAATAATTTCCTGCCCCTGCTTAGGACGAAAGCAGTAGATTCTATGCCAGTAGCAAATGCAATTTCTCAATTAATTTAACTTTGGAGTTGTATTATATTAATTCATGGCTGTGGTAGCAAATGAATCATTCTTAATATTCTTAAGAAGTCACCCCCTTGTCACCCATTGGGCAGTTTCTTGATTTTTCATCAATTTCAGTTCTTAATTTCGATGCAGGGACAGCACAGCGGTTTGAAAGTGGGAGGGCTGAACGGCGAGCGAAGCAAGCAAGAATGGGTGTCCGGGGGCTTGCCCCGGAAAAGTTTTTGAGACCACGCCCTTTAGAACGTTGGAAAACGCCCTTTTCAATAAAATACTTTCCATATAGTGTCTTAATTCGTCCGTCATGGGAGTCTTAATTCATCCATATTTATACTGTATAGGCCTGTATACAGTTTGGTTAAAAAAGATTTCAATTAACATGAAAAGAGACATATCGTTACAACCAACAAAATTAACAGCAAAACATTTCTTCTCATAAAACTATTACTACTGAAGATCTGTCAGAGCAAACGTGCCAAAATTGGATGCCTATTATAATTCTTAACGAAATCGTTAGCAATTTCTAAAAGGGACATCGTGTTTGCTCGTTGTTTATGAAAGTTCAATATCGCTAGATTGCTGAAATTTGCTTGCTTCATATTTGATTGAAGTCAGGTTTTGAGACATCTAGCCATTGAGAAGGTCTCTCAGAAAATGCAGCAGTTGCGTGTATGAAAATATTGAAAGTTTCATATTTGTGAAAGTTTTTAGACCTATCTTTAAAAAAAGTGGGGTAGCCCAATGGCTGCGCGGTCCCTGTTTCGATGTGCTTCAGGAACTTGCTTAGGCCAAAAGGCCAAAAGGCCAAAGCTCTGGTTTGCAGGTTGACGCAAATTTGAGCTTTCAAGATCGATATTTCTGCTCTCATAGCACCAGGTAAACGAGGTATCTATTGTTCAAGTTAACTACCAAGGAACATTTTGAGAGTGACTAGCCATTGATTAAAGCTAAATTCTCATCGCTGGATTCCACCAAATCTGTATACTTTCTTTTGGGATACCTGGTATTCTTCGTATCAACCTTTGGATGTTCACTGCAAGCATCCAACTCGATACCTAATTAAATTATATAAAAATCAATCCAATTCAATCATAAGTCACAACTTAGAAAGTTGTCCAATCCAATTCATACCTGCCATTGTGTAAATGAATGAACAACAGGATTGGCGATATTATTTCCAAGTGATGCACCAAAATCAAAATTATCATCCCCAAGTATGGGTGTCTGGAAATTCATAAGGGAGCAGGAAGATCCTTGGCTTTGTAGGTTCATACAAAATCGAATCACCACTTCACAACTGCTGATACAGAAACGCACGTTGTCACAGCATGAACCAGTGCGAAGGTGGTGACCAGGGTTTCGAAAACTGATGAACTTCAGCGACACTTTGCCGCCTGCGTTGATTGTCTGCAAAGGAAAGAAATATTTGCTTTTTATGAATGTCGTAATAGAAAACCTTATTTCACGTCTCAAGTCTCAGGCTAATCGAAATGAAGCGAAATGCATTCATATCTTTTACGATTGCTTGGATACAAGTGGATTTTTAACGAGCACTCTTTGGAGGCTTGGGTGAAGCTACCAAACAAACTGCAGAAAGCAACGGAAAACGAAGGACACGTGCGGTGTTTACAGATTTGTTTACAGTTTGGCGACGGAGTCCCTTTAACCCACGTAAGGAGAAATATGGCCACATTTGCAGATACGCTGATGTGCTGCTGACTTGAGCGACATCACGAAATTATTTTCAAGCAGCATGACATTAGGTCAGCTGTACTAATAGGGCTGCAATGCATGACGGTTGCTCAAGAGCCTTTAAAAGGAGATAGTATTGAAATATGAGGGGTATAATGTGGCAGACAAATCCGAAGGCGCCAGAGAAGCAAAAGTGGAAATGAATGGATTTTATCCTAATGACCAATTTTCATGGCAAATTTGCAATCATATGAGCCTAAAATAGAGTTCTCGCGCCAATTCACCTCACCATTTTGACCGCAGTTCATTGAATCATTTCTCAGCTATTCACTAAGTTATGCAGTAACGTAGAACGAACTCTCCACAAGTGCTTTTTGCCACAGGGAACCAAAGAAGTTCATTGATTCATAAATTTCTTCATTGACCTTCGGGTTATCATTTCCTTTTCATTTAATTCATTTGAAACTTCGTCTGCATCTTTCCGACATCTCAATGATGTCTGCGGTTAGAAAAATCCAGCTGATACTGCTTTTCCTGTGCCTCTGGTCTGGTGCATCAAGTGCCTCTGCATGCTAGATCCCGTTATGATATACAGTTCACAGCTAACAGTTTATGTTTTCCAGTTTTGCCATGTAGCGAATTATCATGCGACAAGCATAATTTTTTGGGCAAAGGTTTGAAGTTTGTTGATGGAGATAAAGGGGCTCCGTCGTCAAAATGTAAACAAAACGATGGTTTTTGCAGTTTTTTGAAAGGTGATATCACACAGGATTTTCGTACTTTTTTCAAAATGAAAGTTGCTGTTTGGGCATTGTACTTCACTTAGGAACAAACCAAGCATTCATAGCTTCTACGATTGCTCGGTTATAAGTGGATTTTTAACGGTCACTTTTTGGTGGCTTGGGTGAAGCCACCAAACAAACTGCAGGGAACAATGGCTGAACAATGGATAATCGGCGACACGTGCGAGTTTACGGATTTGTTTACTGTTTGACGACGGAGCCCCTTTAAGTAGAGGTAATCTATAAACAAATAGGACAAAGACACATCCTACGCCTACAATACGTTCCTCTTGCTAAACACTATCCACACACGGCCACACACGTGTCAAAGCCATCAAATACAATGGGCTAATTTTAGATCTGCATATGCAGCTCTTGAGTTAAACATTTATCAAACATCTTCTGCTTGTTGCACATGCATGGTATCTGGCGCACAGTCCCACAAAAAGAAAATTTTGATGATTTTCAAACGTGCAGTGAGTTAGGTGCTTGGTCACAATAGGGACACTGTTCTATTATTATTGCAAAGCAACGCAACGCAACGGACAGGCCTGGCCTGAATGACATTCAAAGATAATGATGTTGCAACACTAATGCCCCTGTGAGAAATTGCATAAGCCTCTTGCATGTGGTCCAGTTTTCATAATCTCACAGTCGTAGTTTATCAAGTCCAACTGTCTGCAAGCTGCTTTACAACTTAGGGGGTATATTTTTAGTTAACTTGGAAGTATTTTAGGATATCGATATTGGAAAGAATTTTATTCAAAGTTGACAATATCTCCTTTGTCGCACCTGCCCCTAAGGACAAGGCATTAAAGGACCAGAAATTACCGAGTGGACGCTATAAATAGGCTATAGAAAATGCCTACGCTCCCATTGTTTCTTTAGCTACACAATGAAACGGCGCGTGTCACAGTTATAAAATACAATAAGGTATATTTATAACTTGGTCCGGGCCAGCTTTCAACCATGTCGATTGCCTTTAATAATCAAGGGGAAGGGATGGATGGACAAGTACAGAAGTTAAGGCTGAAAAGTCTTGTTCCTTCTACAAAATTTAAAAATTCACTAGATGCTGAAACTTTTCTCCATCGTTATTTTTGCCAGCAGAGTTTATCATTCCGCAACTGTTAAAGGAATATTACCCAAGACCTGGAGGTCCATTTTAGCAAGAGTAGTAAAACAAAAGACATTCATTTTTACCAAGTTTATGGCTTGTTGGCTCGTTCTCGTTGGTACCGTCTCGTCTCGTATATTGCCTCAAAATTCCGGTCAAAATATTGTCCGAAATTTAAAACGTTTTGACCCAACGAGGAGGAGCATAAGAGAACCAGGTAAAAAAGTTGAAATATTGCCTTGTGGGTGGGATCTAGGATATACTTTCCTTGATTTCTCTCAGGTTTAAAATTAAGCTTTTCACAGCTTTACAGGAAATGAGTTCTTTAATCCATTTTTGAACTCTTGGCATCATGTAGTGGTTCATAAAACGTCTCACACGCTTTGTTTACCTTGACATTGTAGTACCAAAACCAATGAGGAGAACTTGAAAACTGAATTGGCAGAAATGGATCCATGATAAGTGATTCCACCTCAGATGTCTTCCATTTGGCAAGGAAGGTCGAGAACACTTCAGCTCAATTGTTTTTGCTGTCCTTCATTTATTGCTAACAATGCTGGTTGTGAAGTACTGTTACGTCAAGCACTTCACGTTACTCAGGTCAGGTCTTTTGCTTAGGACTTGAAGCCCTTCATGTGCTAACGCGTTAAATTAATTGCAAATTGGTGAAATGAATTGAAAATATCTAAACCTTTTGCAAAAAGGAAGAAACGAACGGAATTGGCATGTTTGACTTCTATTGATGATTTTCATATTCGATATTCGATTTTGAGAAATATACCATATGAATATACCGATCTTTCTACGCGTGTTGTAAATCCTGAAAACATGATTTTTTTCTTTTATGATATTCGTTCAATTTATTTTCAATCAATCACAGCAACGTGTTTTCAGGTACACGTATTTTTTTCATAAGAAACTAAGAATTTGGGCCAGTACTGCAAGTTTCTTAAAATTATCAGATTTTGAGTACTCAAAGTTCCTTGCGAGTTTCTTAGAGGTTCCATAACACTTTTCATGTTCACTACCTGTGCCCTCGTGAACATTTCAAAACAAGGTTTTTTAAGCCTTTTCAATGTTTAAACATTACTCAAGTACCTTTTGAGCAATATGATACAAGAAACAAGTGAAAGTAAAGTAAAAACATGTCGAGGATTTCCTTTATCAAAATAAATAGTTTCTTAGCTTATATTTTCCCAGTACTGGAGTTTCTTAATTTTTTGGTGATCTGAGAGTTGAGTTTCTTATGGGCAGTTTCTTATGAAAAAAATGTGTGTAATCCATGTATCATTTAACATTCATTCAGTTAATAGTTGTCCCAAGTGTAAGTTTAGTGGTTTAGATTTATGCAGAAGTCGTCTCTGGTATAAGCATGAAAGCACAGAAAGCATAGACTACGTTCAATCTTTACGCAATGCAATTCCGTATCCCACACTGAACATGAATGATAAGAGAAATAAAACCATCAATTACATTTAGAAAAAGAAATGAAACNATAGTTTCTTAACTTATATTTTCCCAGTACTGGAGTTTCTTAATTTTTTGGTGATCTGAGAGTTGAGTTTCTTATGGGCAGTTTCTTATGAAAAAAAATTCGTGTAATCCATGTATCATTTAACATTCATTCAGTTAATAGTTGTCCCAAGTTTAAGTTTAGTGGTTTAGATTTATGCAGAAGTCGTCCCTGGTATAAGCTTGAAAGCACAGAAAGCATAGACTATGTTCAATCTTTACGCAATGCAATTCCGTATCCCACACTGAACATGAATAATAAGAGAAATAAAATCATCAATTACATTTAGAAAAAGAAATGAAACGATAAATTGATATATACCTTAACATAAACAGAAATGAGTGCAATTAACAAGAAGCAGTGTAGAATACTCATGTTGGTGATCTTTCGTGAAGGACTGTTTCTCTTCTCCCTCTCTCTCTCGTCAAAGTATGATGACTGATCCTTGAATTAACTGAGTAATTTCCGAGTCCCATTGATTCTTTATTACCTCAATCTCAGCCTCTATCACACGCCACTGGATACCAAGCCCATTGATCGAGAAACCACATGACTATCACGTGACTGCTTGCGAAATATCGAGTTGTCCAGCTCTTTTAATCAGGCAGCAAAGAAGTTGGTTTCCAGCTGGATCAGTCACCGGAAACATGGCTATGGGAAACAAATAAAACGTTAGCTCACATTTGTGTAACCATGGTGTAACGTAGTTGAATGAGTAACGAGTCCAGGCAAAATGACATTCATATGCGCCTGGGGATCGCAGGGGATGGTGCTGGGAGGGCAAGAAATATGTCGCTGAACAAAATACCACAGGAAGAACGTCTGCCACTTTTTGCAATAAGTATGAAGTAAGATAGATAGTTCATGGATTTTTGGAAAGGCCTTATATTTGATGGATCTATGAAGCGTATGAAAATCGATGAAAATAGGCACAATTCGTTCACAACAACATTCGAAAAACCAGCAGCAAACATTGATATTGGCCTCCTCTTGAGTTTCGACAGCGATGATGAGTGCAACAATGACATAAATTTCCTGAGGAACATTTTGTACCTTCGTATTTGACTGTGAAATCTCACGAAAAATAAGCAACTGAGTGCCCTCCTTCCACACAGAGCATCCCTGAAGATCATATTGTCTGGTCGAAGGATGATCAATTTTCTTTCACTCCAGGGCGAGGATATTAATCCTGGTATCATCCTTGCTTGGAAATTAAAACAGCAGTGCATGCTAGTGAAGACCTTTTAACTATTCTACGAGGGAGTCTGGATCCAGCAACATATTTATACATTTTTATACAGAAAGTTTGACCGAGTTGCATTGGAGCTTCTGTACGCATTCGAAAATTCTACAAAATGTATAAAACCATCGTTCGATACAGACTCTGTTCTGTTACAGAATGGCTGAAGGTCTGTTCTAAGCTGAGTCCTTACTTGTAGCGGTACAGTATATCAGTTCAGGCAAATAGCGAAACTACGACGCTGGATACAATAAGTCTACTGAGTCCTCTCATTTCACAGTGAACGTCCCTGAAGATCATGTCGTCTCGTCTACCGATGGTCCATGATCTTTTCTCCTAAGGCAAGGATATTAATCCTGATATCATCCCTGCTTGGAAGTTAAAACAACAGTGTACATTTTTAATCCTGAATTGAAACCACCACAAAAAGACCGAGCACAGCATATATCTATTTGATAGCATATAGATAAAAATTTCAACCTATGATTTGCTATAAATGTCCATTTCTTTCAAAATCTTACAACATTAAAGCCATATATCTTAGCCAGTAAATCGTTAGTATTAATGATGGGGTGAAATGTAAAGCCAATAAATGCATGCGATTTTCTAAAACAAGCAATGGGGTATCAAGGATGGATTAACTACAATTCAAGTATTCGGATATTGCAATTTTCGAAATCAGTTATTTAGCAAATGAATTCGGTTGTTCATGGAGGAACAACAGAATATTGGCTAAAAAGATACGATTTTTTGGACATTTAATCGAAACATTTGGCACTTGGTATTTTCAGCATTACTAGATCAGAGGCAAAATATTTCATCATCCAAAGAGCGGTTATTTGAGCGGTTATATCGGATAACTTCCACAACTGCCTTCAATTCAAGCGATTTCTCTGAGCCGAAAGTTAACCGATCAATTAAATTCAAACGGTTCCTAACTATCATGCTCCTGCGCAGCTTACATCCATCAGGTCTGTTAACCCAGGGTTAGGAACCTTCGTCTCCTTTGTCTGGACACCTATAGTGTAT
>REGL01000608.1:161176-173844 GCA_004194395.1 Aurelia aurita complex sp. Pacific | reverse complement strand
AAATGTTCCTCGATAGTTAACTTGAACATAGATACCTCGTTTGTTGGTATTGGTGCTTTGAGAGCAGAAATATCAATCTTTCAAGCTATCTTCCTGCAAACCAGAGCTTTAGCCTTTTAGCCTAAGCAATTTCTTAAGGCACAGCGTATAAATCAACGATATTATTTGAACAATATTAGATCTTGTGTTATTCTGTTTTCCAAAAGTCATCTTCTTGATTTTTCATTAATTTCAGTTATAAATTTCGACGTGCTTGAGGAATTTGCATAGGCCAAATCTCTGGTTTGCAAGAGGATCCAAATTTGAGCTTTCAAGATGAACATGTCTGCCCTCAAAGCACCAATACCAACAAACGAGGTATCTATGTTCAAGTTAACTATCGAGGAACATTTGGAGAGTGATTAGCCATTGATTAAAGCTAAATTCACCTCGCTGGAGTCAACCAAATCTGTATACTTGGGTTTTGGGACACCCGGTAGTACTACGACGACCAATAATTCAAGATATTCTTCGGCTAAATTCGAAAAGAGCTAAGAGAGTAACGAACACTTGAAAAATTTTCATGCGTTTAGAATATAAAGCAAAATTGCAATATATACTATTGTCTCTACATTCCCCCTATCTAGCGAATACAACTATTTTATCTCTCTTAATTTCTACCAATATCTAAAATTTGGAAGACTGCTCATCATTTGCTTGCTTCTTCAGCAAAATCCACTGCTACTTCGAGGAGAAGGTAATATGTTTTATATCAAAGGCAGCTTCTAACATGTGTATCATCGACTCTGTATTCCCGTATAAGTATCTAAAATTGTGAAGACTGCTCGTTACTAGATTGTCTCTTCAACAAAATATCCACTGATACTTCGAGGAGGAGTTTAACATGTTCTGTATCAAATGCACAAGTTACATACGTATACACAGGTCTTTTTGTTCCCCTGTTTAGAGACAAAAATTTCTGTTTGAGAAAATAGAGAGTGTCATCATAACTCTTCGTGTCCCCTTTGTAGTCCGGGAAATAATCGGTTATCGGTGAACGATTGATTTTTTCAGCGAAAATGTCATTCTTATTCAAGAAAAGGATAACTGGAGTTTTCGTCAACCAAGGTGAATTAACAATTGAATCAAACAACTCCAAGCTCTCGTACATGGCATTCTTGTTCGGGTCTTCCTCCACGTATAAGTTGTAATCTGCAAGAGAAGCGCAGAAGAAAATCACACCTACTTTGTTGAAATACTGGATCCATTTCTTCCGCTCGTCACGCATTCCGCCCACATCGATAACTAAAAATCGGTTGTGGTTATAAACAAATTTGATCTCGGTGCTGCCAGTCGTAACACGTCGAGCATGCAGCATATCTTGGTCATTGGGCACAAATTCTGCTTGTGAAATGCGTTGAAGGTTGTTTAAAAAGTAACCGCCCATGTCTACCAATTGCAAATAATGCCGCGCGTAGTTGAAATACTCCTTGACGCGGTCATCAGCCCATAATCGACGCGCGAGTCGCAAAATATCTCGCATCTCTTTTCCTTCAACCATGTTGATTTTGAAGAATTTCGTAAGCTGCAAAAATCTGGAGACTGTTTGCTTTAATCGGGGATTGTCAAAATCAATGCCATCCATATACATGGCACGTAGGAGACAAGACAGTGTCTCCCCAAGATTACTGACGATAATCGGTACGGTACTCAGACGCTCACTTTTCGATATATCTTTAACATAGATGAGACGGACTTGTTTCAAGAAGGAGCTTTTGCCACTGTTTGACGGGCCAAGGATAAGAATCTGTACGACTTGGTTGACATTATTCGCATCTTCGGCATTACCGACCGATGCCTCTGTGAGCGTTGTTTCTTTCGTTTGCACGCTCATTCCACAACCCATGGTTAAGCTATTGAAAGTTCCTGGTATGTTGACGATTTGCTCTCGTATGGTTACGCTGCTGTAGCTGTATTTCTATCTCAAACTGTTGGTTGTGACAAGAAGCTTCTTGCGAAGCGGATCACTAAAGAATTTGTGTACCTCCCGAAAACTTAGTTCTTCGTACGTTAAACTATCTGCGCAGCTTAGCTAAAGCTTTGCTCAGAACTCTAAATAGACGAATGCGTTCTAATACGTTTTATATCATTCAAGAACTTGGGTTTTCATATTTTGAAGATATCTTCTGGGCGTAGTTGAAGCTTTTCTCGTAACTCTGATTGGTGGCTCTTGTAAGCCGCGGTGGGAAACTCAAAAGACCTGGTGGCTCTAAAGAATTTAGATGTTGTCTATGGAAGATGGAGTCACGGTTCTTAATGAGATCAGTTTCTCGATTCTTCAACTTAGCTTGGCTCCTATTTAAGACTCCCTTGGCGTAATGGTTCTTTGCTCCAAATTGGGCCGTGTTCGGCGTTTTGATTCTGTGTTCGCAGATGATCTTACAAGAGGCTTTTTAAGTGGTGGCTCTCAAAGATTTTATCCCTGGTTCTTCTCTTTGCAATTGACTCAAGGCGTATCTGAGCTGATGTGGTACATCTCTTATGATAGGCGTTTTAACAACAAATAACTCAGGTGATGCCAGACTGCAGCGGTGCCTTCTCAAGTCTATGCTAGTTTCTTTTGACTGTTCTCAAGGAGGTACGCTATTGCATATGCAATGTATTCTCGTTCTACTTTCCAACAAGGGGTATTTTTGCACGTAGAGCTAAAGAGCGTATCTCCAAGCCCTTGCAGATTTTCTATTGTCGCGCTGCCATGTGTAGTCCGTTTTGAGCATGTACAATTTGCCACGCAGCCAATACAAGATAGCTTGTGACCATCAGCCCTCTCTCTACAAAGTTTTCTTCGCTAATAGTCCCCTTACCGCTCACATAAACGTCTTTACCAACCGTTTTTGGTTCTGTAGAAACAAGAGCCACGATCGATTGGTTTAGCTACAATATTCTGTATTTCGCAAGCGTTGTACGATTCAGCCACAGTTTTTGCATATGGCCTCTTTCAACCACTGTGTTTCAAGATACCATTAATGGTTGCAACGGTCCGAGCTCTGCTCATCAAATGTCGTGACACCAACTTGCTCGTAGAAAAAACTGCACAATGAACACTGCTTGAATGTTCATTAAATTGATGACTTGGTCTTCAGAAGTGAGCAAGACATCTGAATTTCTGCTAGTGCAGTTTTAGGATCAAGTATGTTGCAACACTCCAAGCTCTTCTCGTCAGATATCCTACACCAACTTGCTCCTTGTGATACAAAGCTAATCGCACAAGGAACACGCCGTGGAATGTGCAGGAAATTGATATCTAGGCCTTCAGAATTGAAGAAGATGTGCAAATTTCTGCTAGTGTGTTGTAAGGAGCAAATATGGTGAAATTCTCCAAGCTCTGCTCATCAGATATCGCTACACCAACTTGCTCCTAGTTATATAAAGCCAATTGCGCAACGAACAATACTTGAATGTGCAGGAAATTGATGTCTGGGTCTTCTGCATTGAGCAACACAGGCGGATTTCCACTCATTTCTGAAAAGATTGCCCGTTTTTCGCAACTGTAGCAGATGTATGAAAGAGAACATACAGGCAGCTGGTAAATTGTATCGTAAAGATGACCTGAAGACTCAAATGAGTGGCGAAGCCTGTCGCTTGAACGTACCGTGGCAAATCCATCTATGATCCTTGGTTGCAAAAATAAACATAGGCTATTTATTTACTCGCTGCTATGTTATGTAATTATCAACGTTACGCAAGAAGTGTTAGCACTCCACTTAGACGTGCCTATGGTTTCTTTCTGAAGATTTCTTCTATTTTTAGTACTTCGATACAATGGCATTAAGCAAGAACAGATGATCTTGGAGAACAAGAAATGCTTTGAAATTTTGTGTAAAAATATCCTAAGCATCCGATCCGAAGATAGTTTCAGGACACTGAGAAACAAAGGTTTTCGAAGCATTGTCCTGATACTTCCTCTCGATGTGACCTCATGAGTCCTACTGAAGTTGACTGAAGCCTACGTGCTTCCTACGTGCCACGTGCCTAGTTTCCAGCTAATGCATTTGAGATGTGCATAGCCTAACCATGGGTAGTTTGACGCCACAGTTGTGCTTGATTCCCACAGTTTTGTTCTTTTGCAGAGGAAAAAATTATTTACTACTATGGAGGAGCTAGCGTTACCGTTACCTCCTCCGCAGAACTATTGAAATTATTCCTCCGCAGCTGCATAATAGTTGGAGCGCTTCTCGATAGAAGCACACCAGCAGTGTCTAACTACCCATGGCTTAACAAGACAAACGTTTACAACCGGGTGAGTCAATAAAAAGAATCCCTGTTTGACAAATCACCATTCCCTGAATATCAAGAAGATGATATTGGGAAACATACCATTTATTCAGCAGACATGTTCAAATGAACCTCAACATTCACCTGACTGAAATCGACCACTCCACTCTGAAATTATGAGGAATTTTCTCCAGAGAGCCCTTTCGAGAAATCGTCAAAACAGGCTCAAAACAATGACCAACATTTCACAAAGTGTCTGCCTTATCTCAATGAGTTCAGCACATTCTAACATGTTTTGTCCTCTTGGGAAGATGAAATCGTCCGGGAATAATATTGTTTTGCCCCCAGGGATGACAATTTCATCTCCCAAGGGATAAAACTTGCCAAAGCATGCATAAGTCATTGCTAGAAGGTAAAGACACGCGAGAAATTTGGTCGTGATTTTATGCAGTTTTTGAAACTTTCTTGGAGGGGCTTCCTCGAGAAAATCTCTTATAATTTCATAACGGAGTGACCGATTTCAGGCAGGTAAAATTTAGCATATGTTTGAATATGTTCACTATTGAATGACATATTTGCCAACATTATTATCGAGAGATATGTGGTCTTTCAAACAGGGATTCTTTTTTTTGACTCACCCGGTATCTACATAAAAATTTTGTTCTGAAGAAATGTAAACGCTCTTGAACCGTAACAGCTTTGTAGAGGGACAAAACTGTAACGGTACAATGTAAACCGAGATGTAAACGTGGTCTAAAATTTAGGTGGCAGATATGTTTTGATATATCCCTCTTCTTTCGTCAATTCTTATGTACCGGGTAAGTCAGAGATAACGTGGGGCGTTTAGCAAGCCCATATTTTTGAAAACAAGTCAATCTTGAAGTTTTATTTTGTGGAAGAAAGGCAGTGGCACCGCCATGATTTTTTACTGGGGGGGGGGGGTGAAACGCAATGAGGTCTGGGGGCAGAGCACCAGAAATGTTTTCATGGACCACGCCCTCTAATTTGGCTGTAAATGCGACCAACGCCCCTTTTATAGGTTCACATAAAGATAAATGAGTCTGTTTAAAAAATACAAGTAGGGTACCACAATTAGAAAATGACGTCCTACTGGCGATCGAACGCCGAGCTTCGTCCCCGAAAATTTCCCAAAAATGATAATGTTAAGAAACAAAATGACTAATTGGGCCAAATAGTAGTTGTTAAGAAACTAAATGATAAATTGAATGAGTAATTGAAAACTCACACCATTTTTATCCCTCTCCTCTTGACTGATGTCCGGGCTGATGTCTGCTGACTTCCAAACTGCTATGAACTGTAAGTTGAGTTTTGAGCAATATTGTAAAGGATATCAATGCATGAACCCTTTGGTTTCTGGATTATGTATCAATAAAAATAGGAATATCCTTTCATGATAAATAATGGGAAGTATTTCAAATAATTTTCTCAGCATCTTGCCATCAGATTTCCAAAAAAACTTCACTAGCTAGATCACTAGACTTATGACTGTTCGTCTCTTGCTTCCGTGCGTTCTTTGATTTGCTGGTATCACTTGATCAACAGGTATGATACCTATCATCAAGTGATATCAGCAAATCAAAGAACGAAGGGAAATAAGGGACGAAAAGTCATAAGTCTACTAGATCACGCCAGCATAGGTTCCAAATCTTTAAAAATGCTGGTGTAAAATTCAGTGACCTATTTCTTTGAACTGAATGACTTCAAGAAAACTGTTGCTATTTCTCTTTAATTCTACCGTTTGACTTTTCTGAAGTCTTCAATGTTTTCAGAATTGGAGTGTTTTTTATCTTTTTCAAAAATTCAAGAAAAATTTTCAAAAAAACTTGAAACCATCGTAATTTCTAAACTGTTTGACGCAACATGAAATAATTTCGGAGAAAACCATAGTTTATGAATGCCTACAATATGGTATCAAACAAAAGTCTGTCATTTATCTGGTTTATGATTTAGAAATTTGATGACGTCACATGCTCAAATGAGTTGAAATGTAAGATACGCTGTAATTTCGAAAAATATTCAAGATTTCTGGAAAGTCCAATGGTAGAATTATAGATAAGTAGCTATAGTTTTTTTTTATTCAATTTATCTAACGTTGGCTATTTACAATATACAATAGCTCAAAGGTGCTAAGTTAGGCCAACTACAAGCCATTCTAACTTAAGCCATTCAATCTGGAGAAATAGGTCATATAATTTTACACCCACCTTTTTACGCCGAGTTAAAGATTTGGAGCCTATGCTGATCACGCCAAGCTTCCAACAAGTAAATGTTATGAACAACAACAAGGTATCAGCATGTAGCTGAAAGGCTTGGCTATCATTTGAGATGCTGCTTGATTAGTTTAAGCTATAACTACACTGTGAAAAACAATTTTGTCCATTTTCAAAACATGGTAATTCATTCATGTCTTTGATATTCCCGTTCGATTCCACTTCATGAATTTGGAATGAGGAGCTAAGGAAAGTCACTTTATAAACAAGACTTCAAATCCATTTCTACTTTTAGTTTTCGCAAAATGTTGATTGTTTCTATTATCATTATTATTATTATTATTATTATCATTAATCTATTATTATTATTATTATTATTATTATTATTATTATTATTATTATTATTATTATTATTATTAAATTCTTTATAGTTGGTATTTACAATAGCTTATAAACAATCGCTAATTCAAACCAACTATCTACAAAGGAAAAACAATTACAATAAAATTAAGAAAATAAGTTTATTTTCCAACGATTTACATGATTACTTTTGGCGGAGAGATTTCCAAAGATATTGTTTCTACAAGCAATTTTTGCATGTGCAATNTTCTATTATTATTATTATTATTATTATTATTATTATTATTATCATTAATCTATTATTATTATTATTATTATTATTATTATTATCATTATCTATTATTATTATTATTATTATTAAATTCTTTATAGTTGGTATTTACAATAGCTTATAAACAATCGCTAATTCAAACCAACTATCTACAAAGGAAAAACAATTACAATAAAATTAAGAAAATAAGTTTATTTTCCAACGATTTACATGATTACTTTTGGCGGAGAGATTTCCAAAGATATTGTTTCTACAAGCAATTTTTGCATGTGCAATTTTCATCCTTCCATTCTTTCATCGATCTTTTGAAACATACAGCAGATGGTGAGCTTTTTATCGTGTCAGTTAAGATGTTCCAGAGGATGCTACCTCTAAAGGTCTATGAACTGGTCCCATAGGTTTTAGTTTTCGCTTGTGGTAGCATTAATAGTGAACCTGATCTTAGATTGTATCTTAGCTCCTTTCGCTGGAAAATATTCCACAGAAAGGATGGATTTTCGCACGATAGGCACTTATATATTCAATCACCAAGTTACGTATATTTTTTACATGGACCCTACTGTCATCTATCTTTTGTAGAAGCTCATCGAAGCTCGATGCACAGTCTTCAAGAAGTATTCTCGAGGCTCTTTTGTGAACTCTGTATATTTCTTTGCGTTGCGTTTTACCGCAAAACATCCAGATAAGTGAACAATAACTGAAATTTGACATTATAAATGTGTGGTACGGGATCTTCCCTTTCTTTTCGTCGATGTAGGGTGCGACCCTTGAGAATACTGACTTTTCTGCTAATATTTTGACATAGTGTTTTCACGTGCTTGTCAAATTTCAGCTCATCGTCAACAGTTATCTCAAGTAGTTTTACAGACCTGTCACATTTATCATTTTGTTATCTATTTCCAAGAGAAATTCTTGATGCTGTTTCAGGCCAAGAAACATTACTTGAAATTTTTTGGGATTTGCCACCATTCTGTTATCTTAAAACCAGTCAAGAGCTCTAGAGATATCACCCTCAAGTCTCATTGCCACTGATTCAACATCTTTGTCACATGCATACACAGCATTATCATCTGCAAAGTTGCAGACATTGGAGGACTACATGGCGAAAATGAAGTCGACAATGATATTGAAGAAAAGTGGACCTAGAACTGAGCCTTGTGGAGCCCCTGAAACTATTTCCTGCCAGTCACTGAATTTTGAACCAATTTCAACGCGCTGTTTTCTTTGTGACAGATAATTTAAGATTAGTGCGAAATTTTTTGGCCCACACCCATAGGCTGCAAGTTTGGCTATGAGTAAATCATGTGGAAGACAATCATATGCCTTAGACAATTGGAAGAGGAAGGTGATTATCTCGCTTTGAATGAGAAATATAGGAATCGAAACTTTCTTTCAATCTAATAACTATTGCTTTAAGTGACCATGCAGCATCGCAATACAAAAATCAGTCAATAGCTCTTGATGTCAGAAAGTTAGTTATGATGTAGCTCGTAAAATATTTTATTGGTTCCCCCAGTACTTACTTTTGTCATGCCCCATAGTCTTATTCCAGGCTCGGCCAGCAACAGGCAACATTTCAGATAAGAAAATGCAATATATACACTGTTTAGATCTACCTGAACTATCTTTTATATTCTATAAAGCTGAAAGTGGTGTAGTGTGCATGTAATTACAGACAGATAAGCAATGAATTTGACATAAAGACAAAAAACTACTGGGTGTGCCATAAGCAAGTATCCATTTTTGAAAGGTCACAGTCAACCAAACGCTACACCATTTTTGAAGATTGGTGAGTTAACCTTTAGTCAAAGNAAAATATTTTATTGGTTCCCCCAGTACTTACTTTTGTCATGCCCCATAGTCTTATTCCAGGCTCGGCCAGCAACAGGCAACATTTCAGATAAGAAAATGCAATATATACACTGTTTAGATCTACCTGAACTATCTTTTATATTCTATAAAGCTGAAAGTGGTGTAGTGTGCATGTAATTACAGACAGATAAGCAATGAATTTGACATAAAGACAAAAAACTACTGGGTGTGCCATAAGCAAGTATCCATTTTTGAAAGGTCACAGTCAACCAAACGCTACACCATTTTTGAAGATTGGTGAGTTAACCTTTAGTCAAAGTTCAAAAAAGCAGTCCGCAATTTTTCTATTTTACTTCCACGTCTTCAATGATCTTTTTTAAATTCTTAGTCTGGAAACAGCCTTACTGACAAAAGACATAATCTAATTTGCTAAAGAAAGAGCCAGACAAAACAGTAAGGAAATTTTTGGAAATAATTCAGGAATTAATAATTTGACTATTTATGGTCAGTTGCACATGTGGTTGCTTTTTTGTGCAATCCTCAGCTCTGGTGTTACTTTTCTCCATTCAAAACATTTTGCTTTTAACAATTTAAAGGGAATCGACATAGTTAAAAGCTGACCCGGGCCAAGTTAAAAATATAATCTATTGTATTCAACAACTTTGACGCCTGCCGTTTCATTGTGTCGGGAAGGAAACAATGGGTTTGTGGGTGTTTATTCAGCCTATTTATAGCAGCTTGTTGATATAGCTATGTCTTTTCCCTTTAAATGAATTCTTTGCACCAATAAGAAGTAAGTAGTTTCTTCTTTGTCCAGTCTTTACAAAATGTGATGAATGTTCTCCAATCGAATTGGCTAGTTTATGAGCTAAAAATTCCCTCATTGCTTGGAAAGTAAGCCACCAAAAAACCAACAACAAAATAACACCAAACCTAACTGGACCTTTCAACTATTCTAAAAAAGAATAGTGGTGGTTTACCTAACTGGACCTTTCAACTATTCTAAAAAAGAATAGTGGTGGTTTTATACATTTTGAAGAATGTTCAAATGTGCATAAGCATAGTAGTGATAGAAGCTTTAATGTCATTTGATCAAATATCGCATAGAAAAATGCACAAAAATATCACTCATCCCAGACTCTTCTGCAGAAGAGCTAAAAGGTCTTTGTCAAAATCAACCTGACGTACAATTTATCATGGCCTGCAAAAAATAGAGTTACTGTTATCTGATGCATCCAGTATACTTTTAAAAANTGGACCTTTCAACTATTCTAAAAAAGAATAGTGGTGGTTTACCTAACTGGACCTTTCAACTATTCTAAAAAAGAATAGTGGTGGTTTTATACATTTTGAAGAATGTTCAAATGTGCATAAGCATAGTAGTGATAGAAGCTTTAATGTCATTTGATCAAATATCGCATAGAAAAATGCACAAAAATATCACTCATCCCAGACTCTTCTGCAGAAGAGCTAAAAGGTCTTTGTCAAAATCAACCTGACGTACAATTTATCATGGCCTGCCAAAAATAGAGTTACTGTTATCTGATGCATCCAGTATACTTTTAAAACATTCATATAATTTTCTTACTATACCTAATGTCTTTCATAATTTCATTATCTTCAATTTTGTATGAAAAGTTTAAATCCCATCCAGTTGAACAACAGGAATATGAATGTGACAGGAATCAATGCAAATGCCAGGAGTCCAAAATAACAGGGTGAATGGCCTAAACAGCTGGCTGGAAAGTCCTAAAGAAAAATTACATTTGGTGACTATCCAGGACAAGAGTTTCTTTAAGAGTATATCAGAGTATTTCAAAACATGGTTTGAAAATCCAGGGAAGGGTTGGAATTTCATTCAAAAACTTTAAATGATATGTGATCAGAAGAGTGCCATCGCCCTGGTCTGACCACTTTTCAGAAAGCAAAGATTTTAAGCGAGGTCAAAGACATTTTGGAGAGGAACTCACCTTGAATGGGTTTCTTAACTCGTGCTACATACCTCACAATTAGAGCCCCATCGCCCTTTTCCGATCACTGGCTCCTGAGAGTGCTTTGGTGTACAATCTTGGGATGTTTGTTTACCAGAGGAATGGGTCTTATAATCAAAAATGCGCGCAAAAAAATACTTTGCTGACGCCATGAGCTTCAGGTTGAGACGTAGTTTACTTTTTTCTGGTGTATTTATCCAACGATATGGTAAGATGAAAGAGGCCTACCTGTGATGGAATTGTAAGTAGCCGCCATTTTTCACTTTGTGGTCTTGTTTCTCTACTTCTGTTTACCAGAACCGCAGTTAAAACATTTCAAACTTTACTCCAACTCTCTAGATGGATATTTACAAAAAAATTTCGATCATAATATTTCCTGCTTCCCAGCCGGGGGTAAAGTTCTAGCTGCAGTCAGATAGGCTACAGATCGCCCTCTTCCGATCACGAGGGTTGGCTTCAAATTCTGGGATTCTCTCTCAAATGAAGAGACGGGGTTGAAGGGGAAATAAACAAAGAAACATCACCAGGAGGTTTCGTTCACTTTGGATGCGAGTGAGGTAGGGTTTAAATTAATGCCAGGGGGGCATTGACATATGGGAAAGGGGCTATGCTATAGTGCTGCCAGTTCTCCTGTAATAGACTGTAAATTTCAATTGTAAATTGCTTATGGTGTCATTAAACAAATAAAGAGGCAAAATGTAACTTATCAAACAATAACATGATATCAATATCTTTTGTTATGTGTATGACATCCATTTCAATTGGAAACTGCGCTCTTGAGCCCTCTACAGTGGAGCAGTTCGAAATTCATGCGGGAACTTGCGTGATCGGAAAAGGGCGATGGAATGAAGATATCGCGATTTTATCGCTGTGTTTTCCGACAACGATTTTACAGAAGACGGTCGCTAAATGTATAATAGCTGGTTTCTATCCTTTAAACTATGAAATAAGGAATAATTCATTAGCATTGACTTTTCCGATAAAATTTACTTGGGCCAAGTAACTTGAGGTTTCTTTTTCAGTGATCGGAAAAGGGCGATGGGGCTCTAGATCTGTATCATCCGTTTCCTTGTGGTCATCCTGGAACCACACAAATATGGACAGGTCTTGAATGCCTAAATTAGGCTGTAGGGCCCTGGACCGACAGCCGCAGAATTGATTATTTTAGTACATTAAAAACTGTTCAAGCCCGTCATCAGTTCACCAAAGTATTATTTCATTTCCAAGAAGACCGGAAAGTTACATGATAAATTCTAACTTCATTCATTGAAAATGATTTCAAAATATTGTTATAAATTTCACTCCAGCTTTAACTCTCTTATTATCCTTGACCTCAGTCACCTGTAAGACATTACACATATTTTTTTATAAGAAACAGCTTATAAGAAACAGTAGGCTCAATTTTTGAGAGTTGAGAAACAACCCTACCTGAATTTAAAAAGCTTAAGAAACTTTTACAATTTGCAGTTTTCATTTTCCCAGCGCACTCAAAAATGTTTCGACACTGTACAGTTATAGCAACCGTTTGGACATTATTTTGAGTGCGAATTACGTTATTTACTTGTTTGAGATATTACTAAGTAATTTTGGGGCCCTGTTGACAAAGCTGAATGAACTCTACACTTCCGGCATTTAAAATATAAAAACAGGTAAAAAACTTTTGGTAGCAAAATGGCCCAAAAATTTAAGAAACTGCCTATGAATGTATGTATGTATGTAAAATTTTGCCATACAAAGTAAAAATTAAAA
>REGL01000608.1:145885-161003 GCA_004194395.1 Aurelia aurita complex sp. Pacific | reverse complement strand
CACCTGGGCCTCATTATGCCAGTTACAGAGCATAGGGCTCATATTTTTCAAATCTTAGAAAAGGTGGGTGTAAAATTTTGTTACATTTTCTCTTACGTGAACTGCTTAAAAATAACTTGGGGAACTTCGCTGTAAATCTGCTGTGGAAATTATTTGATATTTCTATTTTTTGAAAAATAACGATATTTATATTTTTGTTACAAGAATTCATGAAAATGTTGAAAAAATCAAAACCATCCTAAATCCTAAATAGGTACAGGCAAAATGATACAATCTCCAAGAAAAAAATAGATTATGAAGGTCTACAATACGGTGGTAAGCAGAAATCTGCCGCTTTTCTGGTTTTGGACTTAGAAATTTTATGATGTCATACCTCAAATGAAATAAATGCCACCATAATGTATTAAGATATCAAAGAATTCCCACAGCAGATTTACAACAAAGTACCCAGAGTACCTATCAAGCCATTTGATTCAAAGAAAAATGTAATACAATCTAACACCCACCTATTTGAAGATTTGAGCCCTATGATGTTCAGTTGCTCAGTTACAGTGCTCTTCCAAAATGAGCCGACAATTGAATTTTTGTGAGATTCTTGAAATTTCTTTCTTTGGACATAAACCAAACCAGAAGAGTTGGAGGAAACAGACCCGAAGCCTATTCTATTTTAACTGAAAAGACACATATTATTGTTGATTGAGAAGCAACACAAAATAAGCAACGCAAAGCAGTGAAATTGAAAATATCAAAGAGATGATATCAGCATAACTTCTTTCGCGCTTTTTTTTTAGTTTTTAGGCCGTTGTCGAGAAAAAGATTCTTCTTACCTCTTTATCAAAGACATCATAGATAATGCACAAGAACGAAATTAGAAGGTATGCAGCAGCTGCTTGGAAAAGATGAATGTACCCCATCGAGTCATGTTCACTGGATAAAGCGAATGCTAAGACATTCTTTCCAAAGCTTTCTTCATTTCACTTCTCGTTCGTCGGCCATATTTGATGCCTAATGCCTATGCCTATTTATGCCTATGTGAGGAGGAACTTAGAAACGAGACAGAGTAAACAGGACAGCTCTTGAGGACAGCTTTGGCGGAAAAGAATTTTTGGCGGGAAAACAGCAACCTCGTTCCCAGGCCCCAAACGGTCTTCTCGCAATCAAAACAGTAGACTAGCTATGCTAGCCCTTCAATTTCGCTGTTGCTGTTCTAAGGAGCATACAGGGATTGTGTAGCCAGTCTAGGAAAACAGAAGGCGCTTGACTGTAATCCTAAATTCTATCGACCCATCGAGAACATTTTTTAGAACTTGATTGTTTCTAATTTTGCAGCGCTTTTTATATCTCAATAAAGCAACGAATACGAATTCAAGTTGTTTCAGATGATGCGGTCGTCAAATACATAAAGCGTAAAATAGTCGTCATTTTTAGGATTGAATTTTTAGGCCCTTTTAGACCACAAACTACAGGTTTTCAGGTTTTCCTGAAACTGCTAGCATTCTACCATCTATTTTTCTTCGGTGCCGACTCCAGCCACAACTAATGAACGGTCTCTAAATAGAATCCACTCTAAAAGGCGCTCCTAACACACATTTCATTGTATGCATACATGCCAAACTATTGGGGGAAATTGGGCGTTTTATTCGACAGAATAAAATTAAACCAAAAGTAAAATTCTTGATTGTACAAGATTTAGCACAAACTAAGAACTGTAACTGTTTACCAGCTAAAATTGTCTTACATCTCCCTGTCTCCTATATTTAGATCTCACGTCTGTATCTCAATGTACCTAATCTATCTCTCAGCTTTGTTATCCCGCCCATAATTCCCGAGGAACAAGCTAATATCTATCTCCCTGCTTTTTACTGCCTTAACACTGACCACGCGAGCTACGCAAAACCTATGAAACATGAGCTCAGAAGGCCAAACATCGTAAAAAAACGACAAACAAAGCGATAGACAACATCTCCGTTCATTCACAGAACGTAAACATATATCACATCAAATTCCTTGATACAAAATATCAATTCATACAGTTATTCACAAACTGAGAATACAAACTTTACAATATATATCATTTACATATTACCAACAAAGAGGGTTGAAGCGATGTAATTGTTTGCTGAGCACAGAGTTTGGAGTATTTGCCGTATTCACCGAGGTTCTTCAGTTGCAATTTATTTTTATGAAGGCAACAACGAATCTAAATTGTTCCCCTAAATTCTAATGCTAAAAACGGGACATCAAATTCTACGTCCCTGTTTAGTCTGCAGCAGGTGATTGGAGGCCTTTGGGAAGTGAGAGGAAAATCCATCTGTCATTCTATATCTATCTGTATGATAATTCTGGGAAATTTTGGTGATCAGTTTAAAGTTGAAATTTCTCGAGATCTACGCCAGCATCTCAAAGGCAAACGCTGCCCCAAAGCTCTTTTTAAAAAGAGATTGGTCCAACAAATTTCTGGGAATTTCCTGCTCTTTTTCAAATGAAATGCAGATACGATTATTGCGTTTCACCGGCCAGTTATTTTTAAATCACGTCTGTTTTGGATCTTGTCCAGATATCTGCTCTCCTCTTCAAAGAATTCTTCATCCTGCAAGAAAAACCACTGAGTCATAACAATGTATCAGCTGTTTGAAAAATAGTACCAACAAAATCAAACTGATATGAAAAATCCCAAATTCTTTGCCTGATCGAAAGTCTAACTTAACTTTGAAAAATACCCATTATTCAATATTCCATTCTTTGTCTCTCTAATAAAGAATTTCCCAAAAAAATGACGTCCATGCACTCCTGCTCAACGTAGAAATGAGCATTTAATCTACTCGATCTTCGACCATTAAATTGGCAAAATAATGTCTTCTGGCTCTAGTATTGTTTTCTAGTGATAAATCCGGTGCGCCAAAATAAACTATGCACGTTTGGCAGGCCACGATAAATCGCACGCTGGACCGATTTAGAAGATTTATGACTTAATCTTTAGCAGAAAGCCTGAATTAGATGCTGGGATCTTTTGCAAATTGTTCTCGTTTTCAGTTTTTAGACCTAGAAGCGAGTTTTTTAAAAGTTTAGCTTTCGAAAACACTGAAAACGATAAAAAAACATCGATCAAGTTTTCTAAAGATCGACATGAATGGACAAAAAGAGAACTTGTTCGTGGTGATTTGGGATTGAGAAATCGATTAATTGTAATCTGCTAAGTCACCCTGAAAACGCGTTCTCTTTGTTCATTCATGTTTTGTCTTTTAAATTTGATCGACGTTTTTTGATCGTTTTCAATGTTTTCGAAAAAGAACAGTGTAAGAAACTCGCTTCTAGCTCTAGAAAATTCTGCAATAAGTCCTAGCATCTAATTCAGGCTTTTGCTAAAGATTAAGTCACAGATCTTCAAACTCGGTACAGTGTACGATTTATTGTGGCCTGCCACACGTGCATAGTTTATTTTGGCGTACCCGGTAGAAAACTGCTTAAATGTAATGTTCTTCTTCAATAAATGCAAGGTGCAAAGAATACCAAAATCTGTATGATAATGAAAAGCCTATGCTCTACTGTTTTGGGTTTATCGAGGAGTACAAAGTTTGGATCATTACTCACTTCAGAGAGAATGAACACGCGCTTATTCGACGTGCTTCAAGAGTTTGCTCAGGCCAAAATGCCAAAACTCTGGTTTGGAAGGGGATGCATAATCGAGCTTCAAGATTAATATTTCTGCTTTAAAAGCTGTAAAAGCAGCAATACCAAAAACCAGGTACCTATGTTCAAATTAACTATCGGGGGACATTTTAGTGATTAGCCATCAATTAAAGATAAATTCATATCGCTGGAGCTAACCAAATCTGAATACTTTTTTGCGACACCAGGTATCAAGATATCGAAAAAAGCCAAGAAACATTACTGCAAAATTACCAAAAGTTCCTTTTAGGTCACCAAATCACACAGAAGATGCAATAACCATTCGTACTATCTTATTTAACATTTCCATGTTTTCAAGCATAACCTATGTCTACTCGAAAACACGGAACTCACGGAATTCGCAGAAATCTCGGAATATGTGAATTCCGAGAATTCCGTGAGTTTCGAGAGTTCCGACATTTTTGAGAGTTCTGGGTTTTCGACCTCGACCACCCGGTATTTATATTTCCATTCGGAAAATGGGTCACATGGTTTGTTGTACGATTTTTCAAACAGTATTACAATAATGATGTTACTAAATTTTTACGATTAGTAGCAAATACCGGGTGAGTCAATAAAAAGAATCCCCGTTTGAAAGGTCACAGTTCCCTGGATATCAAGACGATGATATCTGCAATGACGATGGTGGACATATTCAAATCCATCTTAAAATTTACATGAAAGCAATCGGTCACTCCGTTCTGAAATTAAGAGGGTTTCAAATCACGAGCAAATTTTCTGCCCTACAGCAATGACTTCTACATGCTTATATGCGTGCTATCCCTTTAGGAGTATGAAAGTATAATCCCTGGGAGCATAAGAGCATTATTCCAGGCCATTTCACCGTCAGTGCTGAGTTATGTTGAGTTTAAAACTTGATTTGTCTGTTTATGAACCTGTTAGATTCTCCAAGTAGCATGTGAACTATGTTCTACCTACATATTGCACAAACTACGCTGTACAAGCCACTAAATCAATGTAAAATCAACAAAATTTTAGCAGGAAGTTTTGACGAAATTGTTCCCGTTTCCAAGAAGGAAAACATTTTGTCGGCCTCTGTTTCACCCTCCCAAGAGGATAGCACGTGATAAAGCTGTAGAAGTCACTGCTGCATAGCCTACGCATAGACCCATTTTCCCAAAGGAGGAAAGGGTCTACGAAACAAAGAGCAAAGGCTTGCTACGGCCGCCCAATTAATCATTCTAATCCCCTTTTCAAATTATTTGTGAAACGCGTTGATACCATATAAATAGAAATATTACTATGGATGAAACAAAGGCTGCATAAATTAAGTTTCCAGAAATCTAGAAACCTCAGTAGCAAGCTTTTGCTCTCTGTTTTGTAGACCCTTTCCTCCTTTGGGATAATGGGTCTACGCGTAGGCTACTTCTGCAAGGCTCGTGTAAGGCAGAAGTGTTAGGAAACTCTGGTTGTGATTTTGGACACGTTTGAAGGTTTTTTTGAAGAAGCTCTCACGAAAAATTCCTTATCATTTCAGAACGGAGGGCTGATTTCAGTCAGGTAAATTTTGAAATGGATTTGAACATGTCAACCACTAAATTATACATTTATAGATGTCATCGTTTTGATATCCAGATATCCATGGAACCTTGGCCTTTCAAACTGGGACTGTTTTATTGACTCACCCGGTAGTAAAACAAAAATTTCGAATCAACTGGTATCAATAAAGAGACATATATACCTGTTCTTTGTCAGATGTCCATTTTCTCAGCGTACGATTGAAATTCAAGCTATCTAGAACAATATCAGGTGCCTGCAAACGAGATTTACTAGCTTGTCTTCCATCTTCAATTAGCCTCGCAGATAAATTTGAGGTTGTTGTGTTGTCTGATGATGTACTATTTGGGGATGTGCTAGAAGAGGAAATTTGCTCTTGCTGTAGAATTGGTATATTTTGATTTACCCCTGCAGGATATTGCTTCTCTAGATATTGTGCTGAAAGGAGGAATGAAAAAGATTTTTATTATGGTTTATCATTATCATAATTATGATGGATATCACTACAATTGAGGTTTTTCGCACATATTTGCACATATTTTTCACATATGACATGTTCTTCGCACATATTATTCGTATAAGATACTCGAAACATTTTTTATTTAAATACAGGTAGTATGCCAATAGCCTGTTATTCAGTTTTATGCACATATTTTCAAATTCCAATTTGAATTATGACAGAAATAACAAGTTAACTAGTCTAGTTTTCCATTCTTGAAAAGGCAGGCGAAAAAATAATATTTCTGTAACAAAGTGTAAACGATAAGAAATAAATATTATACTGATAAAAATTAAGAGGGTAATACCAACCCTTGTATATATAATTATACGCATACTAACCGGTTTTGTGTTGTACAGGAAAATATAAAGCCCGAGGTGTTAAAAGTACAGACCGAGCTTGCGAGGTCTGCAATAAGACCGAGGGTTTTATATTTTCCTGTACAACAAAAGAAAGCCGGTTAGTATGAGTTTTATTACCTGATAGCTTCTAATTTTGACTTAAATCATTTAGTCAAACGCAATTTGTTACTGTTATGTCGCTTGAGTTTATTGTAAATTTCACGGGCCTAAATCAGTTGCCGTGGTGACAAAAACGCGTCCTTGTATCGCATAATACAACGCTACGGGAAAACGGCGGGAAATGTTCGATTAGCCAACGGGATTGGCGGGATTCTTGTATTACCTCGTTTTTGAAACTTCAGTCAGGTAATGAATTATGTTACTGCCTTAAAAGATATAACAACATGATAACAACCAATTTTACCAATGCAACTAAATAGGTGTGGCACTCAGACATGAGACATGGATGGTGGTTTAAAACCAGGGTTGGTATTAGCCTCTTTATTTTTATCAGTATAATATTTATTTTTTATCGTTTACACATTATTACATACATATCATTCTTTCGCCTGCCTTTTCAAAATTGATCTAAAAAATCAAAAACTACGAAATAGATACATTACTATGGATGGAACTTACACTTCAACTATTACCATATTCACACTGACACAGTTAAACTAGCCTTATCTAGACCAGGTTAAATTCAACCAATCAAATCCATTCGATTGGCTAGACTGACCAATTAGAAGGCCCCATTCGATAACCTTTCTTTTTTATTCAATATAAAATTTTACAAACAAACTACTTCAAAGCACTACGTACGAGCTACTTTACTACACTACAAGGGCGATACCACGGAGTGCAAGAGACCATGACAACTCCGCAGTCATTAACATAGAGAACGTGTAACTAAACTAAAATTAAATGTACAGCTACGAAAAATACACATGAACAATTTCTACTGATAAATACTAAGGTTCGTTTCACATTGTATGTCGAGCTAACTTTGGGAAATAAGGTCTTTTTCACAAGAATTGGTGAACTGGAGATTTAATTCGATAACCTGGTTTAGGTTAAGCTGGTTTGGCTTGCCAGTGTGAATGGGGTATATAATAGATATCAAAAACAAAACTAATAAAAATAAACACATAAAGGGAGAGTGGTTGCTGCTTGGTGTTATGATGTGATATACTGGCGGAGTCGAAAATGCGCGGCAATGTCTGGCACATAAAACAATCTGAGTAATAAAGCCATTTCCACGCACCATGCCCCGCCCTACAGCAAAATGCCCAACAAGATGCAAAGATACACCCCACAGAATACGGTGAGACAAAAATCACACACCAAGGCCAGTACCCCGCCATGGAGTGAGTCACAGCACGTGGAAGGGCGTGGAAGGTAACGTCAAACAGCTTCACAAACACCAGATGAACTGCTCGAAGGGAACTTTTACATTTTTACATCATCATTATTTTTGGAATTACAGCGTTTTTATGTATTATGAAAGAATAAACGAGAGGAAGAATCTAAAGTTTTGATGAACGTTAAAGAGCCATAAATTCTAAACTAATTCAAGAAATCGATATGATCAATAAAGGAAATATTCAGTTTTGAAGGTCTACAAGATGGTAGCAAGCGAAAGTGTGTAGCTTTCCTTGTTTTTGACTTGGCAATCTCATGATGTTTCAATTGCAAAACCAGCAGAAATACAAAAAACGCTGTAATTCTGGAAATGTTCAGTTTTTTAAGGTCTAAAAGATGGTAGCAAGCGAAAGTCTGTAGCTTTCCTTGTTTTTGACATGGCAATCTTATGATGTTTCAATTTCAAAACCAGCAGAAATATAAAAACGCTGTGATTCTGGAAAAGTTCAGTTTTTAAGGTCTACAAGATGGTAGCAAGCGAAAGTCTGTAGTTTTTGTTGTTTTTGATTTGGCAATCTTATGATGTTTCAATTTCAAAACCAGCAGAAATAAAAAAGGGTGCGATTCTGGAAAAGTTCAGTTTTTAAGTTCTACAAGATGGTAGCAAGCGAAAGTCTGTAGTTTTTGTTGTTTTTGATTTGGCAATCTTATGATGTTTCAATTTCAAAACCAGCAGAAATAAAAAAGGGTGCGATTCTGGAAAAGTTCAGTTTTTAAGGTCTACAAGATGGTAGCAAGCGAAAGTCTAAGTCTGAAGTTTTTATTGTTTTTGATTTGGCAATCTCATGACGTTCCAATTTCAAAACCGGTAGAAACACAAAAACGCTGTAGTTATCAAAGTAATAATGACATTAAAAATGCTCTCTCTAGGCCAATGGTAAATTACCTAGAATTTCCTTCGAGCGATTTATTTGAAAGAATAAGGCAATAAAATTTTACAAGACTAATACAAAACTTTTGCAAACGCCTATGCTGCTTATCGGTACCTTTAAGAAGTATTCCATAACTGAAATTTAGGGAAAAGAGTGTTGCAACTTCTAAACTTACGTCGTTGGAAAGCTCTCGAATTTAGTATTTGCTGGCAATTATTGCATTTCTGCTTTCCTTTCTCAATTTCAAGCTGCTTCTTTGCAATTTCGAGTGAAGTACGTTCCTATGGGAAAAGAATTTGAAATATCATGCATGCCAACAAGGACAGATTTTGTAACACAATAGCATGAGATGCTTTTGTTGACACCTGAATTCAAAGCGATTAGTGGCTGCAGACAAAGAAAGTTCTCTCAACCATAAATTCGAAACAAACAAATCCGCAAAAGGTTCTCTGAAACCCAAGTAGCTAGCGCACTCGTCGTGCATTTCAGAAATTGTTTTTAAGAGCAAATATGAGCATATATCGAAAGAAGCAGGATATATCTACATATCTGCCTCTGGGATTTTATTTCCTTGTTTCAGAAGCCGCGCAGTAAGTGTTTTCATTACACCAAAAAAATAAGAGAATTGAATCGGCTTCTGAACCAAAAAAATTAAATGCCCGAGGCAGATCTGTAGATATATCCTTCTTCTTTCGACATATGCTCATGTTTGCTCTTGAAAACAATTTCTGGAATGCACAACGAACGAGCTAGCTACCTGGGTTTCAGAGAAACTTTTGCATCTTTGCTTGGTTTGAATTACTGGTTGAGAGAATTTGCTTTGTCTGCGATCGCTAATATCTTTAAATTGTGGTGTCAGTCAAAACACACTCGTGCTATTGTCTTACCAATTCTGTCCTTGTTATACATGCCACATTGCAGACAGAAATTCCCTCAACCAGTAATTCAAAACAAACAAAGTCGCAAAAGTTGCTCTGAAACCAGTGCGGCAAACTGTCGCCTTCCACATGCGAAAAGTGTTTTTTGAAAAAGCCATGAGATTATAACGAAGAAAGAAGAATAAGTCTGGATCTCAGCAGATTTTGTATATTTGATTAAGAAACCGAGCAGAAGCGATTGCAGTTCTCACATATCCGGGGCTAAAATGAAACAATTACTACTCTTTAGATGGATCAGTCTTCTTTCGCTATTTACTCGTGGCCTCTTTTAATACCACCCTTCGCATGCACTATGCGACAGTTTGCCCTACTGGTTTAAGGGAGACTTTTGAAGCTTTGTTAATTTTGAATTACTGGTGGAGAGAATTTCCTTTGTCAGTTATCGCTAGTCGCTTTGAATTGAGGTGTCAGTCAAAAGCAACGGATGCCATTGTGCTACAAAATGTTTCCTTGTTCTCTTCAAACACAAACACGAAAATAAAATCAAAAGATGGGTAACATGATCGATTTATGGTGATTTTCCAAAAGGTTTAAATTTTATTTGTTAACCCAGTTACCGATTGAAAGGGTCAACAAATGGCCAGAAATGTTTTTCTTATAGAGGTGCTAAACTATGGAATAGCCTGTCAGCCGAGCCAAAGCAGGCAACCTCTCTGTATAGTTTCAAAAAAACTATTTAGAAGCAGAACTTTTTTTTGTTTTCATTGTAAATCTTGAAAATTATTGTGCATAGTTTTTGAATATTGTAAATAAGGATTTTATAGTTTAATTTATCTAATAGCTTTTACTTAGTATCCTTAGAATGTAATTAATGATTTTATTGGAGGGCCCCTTGAAAACCAACTTCTTGAAGGGCAACCCTCCTTAAAAGAATTAATCATGAAAATATAATATGATTACAAGTATAGGCCATGACTGAAACGTTGCTCCAAACTTAAACATATGCTACAAATTTACACACCTCCGAGAGAGATCGTTCTTGCTGATCTAAAGATGTTGCTCTACTTTCCAATAAACTTGACGCATTAGATACTTCAATCTTTAGAGACTGTGAATATTCAAGCGCTTCCAAGCCTTCTTGTTGCACCCTGCTGGCTTCCTATAAAACAAAGATAGGTTATTAAACAGTATATCAATGGATCAGAAGACAATGTCACACGTTGCTAAATTCGCGGAAAAAATCATGTAGCCCAGGGGTGTCTCTAGCATTTAATAATGCGGGATGCCTGTGTCAATATAAGGAGTCGAATGTGAAATCTAATGTGAAAGAGAGTTAGGTATTTGATCGCTTGTATATCAGTGTATATAGAGTATATCAATGGATCAGAAGACAACATCACAAGTTGCTAAATTCACTGAAACTGCATGTAACCCAGGGGTATCTCTAGCTTTTCAATGCGAGGATGCCTGTGTCAATATTCGGAGTCTAATGTGAAATCTAAGGTATTTGGTCACTTGTAGTAACCACGTGTATTTGTATGTAGTTTCTGGTCTAAACTTGCCCCAAGTCTATTTCGTCAACTGTAATAAGTCTATCTGAAAGAATACTTCAATGCTTTTGACGAAATAGACTTGGGGCAAGTCTATTTCTGGTTTCTTTTTGTTTCTTTTTCTGTTTTGCGTTTTCTATGTAAGTAATGGACACGGGGTAGTCACAGTCTTCTGCTCCCTGTGGTATCGTTCTTGTTGCATTGTAAATGTAGATTGTAAGTAGCTAGTACAATCCGTAATAAGTATTGTAAAATTTCTAATGGAATACAAAAAATATTTGGGGTTTAGAAATCTAATATATTTTCACCATATAGAAAAGTACTGTATATAATTACCAGCAATAGACCTTTAGCTATTCTACAAATGAGCCTGGATCGAGCATACTTTTTATACATTTTTATACGCGAAGTGCCATCGAGTGGCGATATAGCTTCTATCACTATTGTGCACATTCGAAAATTCTACAAAACGTCGCAAAATAACGTTCCATTCTGATTCTTTTCAGAATAGCTAAAAGGTCTATGCCTGGTAAAGCTGGTATATACAAATGAAAACTTTTGCTTGAAAAAAAGCCAGATCCAATTTTCCTCATTGCAGAACAATAATATCAAGATAAAGAAACGAATAATCTTTTCGTCCAACATTGTTCACAGCACATCACCAAAGTCGTTGGATAACGCTCGAAAGAAGATTTCGTGCAACGATGAAAAATCCTAGTGAACTGGCGGCCCTGAGAATTTAGAGACGTCACACTGTGTGCATGAATTGTTTCTTTTTTCTCGCGACTTTGCTCATTCGCGATAGGACATTAAGTGTAAATTTGTGGCGCAGTGGTCTTGTGCAGATTTGTCGAAGGTGTTGTGGGGACTTTCTAGACTTATTACATGAGTCCTTGTTTTCGCTTCATTCCCCCCCCCCCCACAATACCCATTCCGCTTCAACGAAGTTTTAGCGGAATGACTATAACAGTAAAAAATAATTNTTCCCGCAATGCCTGGTAAAACTGGTACATACAAATGAAAACTTTTGCTTGAAAAAAAACCAGATCCAGTTTTCCTCATTGCAGAGCAATAACATCAAGATAAATCAACGAATAATCTTTTCGTCCAACATTGTTCACAGCACATCACCAAAGTCGTTGGATAACGCTCGAAAGAAGATTTCGTGCAACGATGAAAAATCCTAGTCAACTGGCGGCCCTGAGAATTTAGAGACGTTACGCTGTGTGCATGACTTGTTTCTTTTTTCTCGCGACTTTGCTCATTAGCGATAGGACATTAAGTGTAAATTTGTGGCGCAGTGGTCTTGTGCAGATTTGTCGAAGGTGTTGTGGGGACTTTCTAGACTTATTACATGAGTCCTTGTTTTCGCTTCATTCCCCCCCCCCCCCACAATACCCATTCCGCTTCAACGAAGTTTTAGCGGAATGACTATAACAGTAAAAAATAATTCAATTCAATGGAGCAAAACTTAGACGAATATCATCAGTCTAGGGAGTTTCAGCCAGAACAGTCAGGCGGACAGGGTTTGATACCCGGTAGAGCCCTACCACTTCAGCGTCATGACAAGGGGTCGCGGACTCGATTAGCGCTTTGCTACTTATGTGATCCCAGCGCTTGGCGCTAAGAACCGCAACTTCACGTTCACCTATGAATCAGTGCAAAATTTGTAATTAGCAATGAGTCACCATAACCTATTGTTTATATGCCTTGAACTCATATATGGTTAATAGCGAGCCACCTTTAGTGCAGATATACCTTAGCGGCAAATCTACGCTTAAGGTGGATCTGCACTTAAGGTGGTTCACAACCAAAAACATAATTTCGTCGAACCGCGATAAGGTGGCTTACTACTAGCTAAACGTGAGTTAAAGTTACACGAAGAATAGGTTAAAGTGGTTCATTAAGTGATTAGACTTTCATCTTCCAGAAGTTAAAAGACAAAATAAAGCAATTTACTCCATTTACAACAATTTCATTTTAACTCAGCTGTTATAAGTTACTAGTCTAAATAGTTTTCAGAACTGCTGTAACATACAACCCAGCTGCAAGTACTTAGATGAATGTTTATTCAAGCCATAATTTCAAAAAACGCCTTCCTCTAAGCCATGTTCTGATTAGCACACAAGGGCAACGAAACATTGTCGCCGGTTTTACGGCTGAAGGGAAATATGGCCTCACTGGAGCGACAACACCATGATCAATTCAATGACATGAGTGTAAGTTGAGGGTCCCTAGACCAGACTGATTACGATACACCCTGCGGCTACCAACTACCTTTACATCTCCCACTATTGTCACAGGCAAACGCTCACACGTGATTTTTCCGTCAGCAGATTTCAGATGTATTACAAAAACTACCACAGGCTGCAGGAAACTCAGGCTGCAGGAAAATGATATATGGTACATCGAGTTTTCCATGTTTATCATTTCGTTTCGGATATTTCGAATGACAATTTAGATCCACGCGAGTGGCAGATTGGTAGACTGATTGCATGGTCGCAGTTATCGCTATTGATAGAATGTTACTGTCGTTTTCGCTGCTGTTGCGACAACTTGCACTATGTAGTGAATCTAGCAGATTAGCACGGAGATTAAAATTGCCACTCGATCTATCGGGAACAAAATAGTAAACTAGGAAGACTCGATGTATCATATACAAATCTTGTTTCTAATTCAGAGTGTCCTACAGCCCGTGAAACTACTGATAAAATCTTTTCCCCCTGTGAATCTTGATAAATTTTCCTGTAATAAAGCCTCTTTTATGATCGTCTCAATCGATGAGCAAGGTATCTTTTTCTTTCCACGTCCGAAGTTTTTCTAACATCACGTAGCTTGTCCGATATAACACTTTCTTTCTTTTTCTTGCCAAATAAATATTTATCCAATAATATTTCCATAATAAGCAGAAGGAACAAGGACACTGCAAGGACTTCAGTTATCTCCATGTTGATATAAGTACTGAGGATGCTCCTAGAATCACCTTGACAATGCTATAGCGTTTGCATATGATGGCAAAAAGTGATAAATTGAACGATATTGTACGACGTAGCTTACGAAATTTACAGTCAAAATCCTTAATCTTTTTCCTGAGGATGTCCTGGAATGGGAACGCTCTAACAATGCTTTAGCGTTTGTATATGATGCCAAAAATTGTGCAAGATCGTACGCCGTTGCTGATATAAGTTACAGTCGAGATCCCTGACCTTTCCTTCCAGGATCAAATCAGCTGAGAATCAGGATTTGCAAAATAGTCAGAACAGCAATATAGTAAACCAGATACCATCACAGGTTTAGCGAAACTGCACATATCAACCACTCTCAAAGATATTTAGATCTTCTGTAGATAAATATGTCACCAGCAGCTCCTTAAAATCTCACTGCAACAATTTGCTCCTTACAAAAATTCTGAAACAAAATGTCCAAACCCTTTACAGCTACCAAATTAAGCAGTACGTTTTTCAATGCTCAGAATCTTCCTACGGCCAAATTCTAACCAACTTTTGTCTGCGTTAGCTTCATTCCAGTAAAATTCAAAAAATCCGCACAGCAAAACAGCAGTGATATTCAGCAATTAACACCTTAAATTCTCCATTACTAAATTATGTAACAAGGTTGACCATAATAAGTTGTATTTTAAAATTCTCAGAATTTGACTGTTGCAAAATTCTACCCAAGCTCTGTCTGCGTTAACTTGAGTCCAACAAAATTCTGAAATTCCGCACAGCAAAATAGCAGCGACATTCAGCAAGAAAATCGATCATGAATAGAATTGAACTGTGCATATCTTAAAAATATTATTCCACCGAGTTTATAGCAGGTTCTTCTCCAGGACTTTGCACTACAGTAGCGGGCTATCTGTATCCTCGAAAACAGTGAGAAAATATCGTTAATGATCATTCGTAACATCTGTTCTCAAAACAAAACTGCAATGCGAGGATCGTGGTTTGTGAGAAGTGAACTACACGCACATTGAATACTGTGTTTCCATTGAAATGCGATACCCCTGTTCGTGAAATGCGATATCCTATCTTTGTGCAATGTACCTGTAGTAGAATGAACTTGCGCAGTGCTTCGCTTTGCAAATTTAAGTCGTCTATCTGTCTATCCAGGTATCTGTCTGTCTATCCATATTGTACATTGCCAAGTTATTGGTAGTACGTACAGTGTTTGTTAGTATGTTAGTAGTTACAAACAAATACAACATTGCCAAAAATTAACGGAATAACATGGGTATGCAGGAGCGAAATGGACAAGCCAGGCTACGTGGGTAGGTGTCGATAGCTGGGAAATGGGCACAATGTGGTCTTAAATGCAATATGATTTTACAACAGTGAATTACACTGACTCTACATACAGTAATATGTAC